>CM062494.1:150603871-150606897 GCA_031479575.1 Coregonus ussuriensis | reverse complement strand
TAATAATACTATACGCCTATATTATTATTATTATTATTTTAATACACCTGCTAGATACTCTTTTACTGTTGTGGTGAAATAATTCAATTAATGTATTTAGTTGATACGCTTACACATGATTGTTCACATACACTACCGTTCAAAAGTTTGGGGTCACTTAGAAATGTCCTTATTTTCCGAAAGAAAAGCATTTTTTTTGTCCATTAAAATAACATCAAATTGATCAGAAATACAGTGGAGACATTTGTTAATGTTGTAAATGGCTATTGTAGCTGGAAACGGCTTACAGAGGCCCATTATCAGCAACCATCAGTCCTGTGTTCCAATGACACGTTGTATTTGCTAATCCAAGTTGATCATTTTAAAAGGTTATTTGATCATTAGAAAACCCTTTTGCAATTATGTTAGCACAGCTGAAAACTGTTGTGCTGATTAAAAGAAGCAATAAAACTGGCCTTCTTGAGACTAGCATCAGCAATTGTGGGTTCGATTACAGAATCAACAGAAACAAATAACTTTCTTCTGAAACTCGTGTCTATACTTGTTCTGAGAAATGAAGGCTATTCCATGCGAGAAATTGCCAATAAACTGAAGATCCCGTACAACGCTGTGTACTACTCCCTTCACAGAACAGCGCAAACTGGCTCTAACCAGAATAGAAAGAGGAGTGGGAGGCCCCGGTGCACAACTGAGCAAGAGGACAAATACATTAGAGTGTCTAGTTTGAGAAACAGACACCTCACAGGTCCTCAACTTGCAGCTTCATTAAATAGTCCCCGCAAAACACCAGTCTCAACGTCAACAGTGAAGAGGCGACTCCGGGATGCTTGACCTTCTAGGCAGAGTTGCAAAGAAAAAGCCATATCTCAGACTGGCCAATAAAAATACAATATTTTTAAGATGGGCAAAAGAACACAGACACTGGACAGAGGAAGATTGGAAAGACAGACGAATCGAAGTTTGAGGTGTTCGGATCACAAAGAAGAACATTTGTGAGATGCAGACCAAATGAAAAGATGCTGGAGGAGTGCTTGATGCCATCTGTCAAGCATGGTGGAGGCAATGTGATGGTCTGGGGGTGCTTTGGTGGTGGTAAAGTGGGAGATTTGTACAGGGTAAAAGGGATCTTGAAGAAGGAAGGCTATCACTCCATTTTACAACGCCATGCCATACCCTGTGGACAGCGCTTGATTGGAGCACATTTAATTTAAATTTAAGTCATTTAGCAGACGCTCTTATCCAGAGCGACTTACAGTTAGTGAGTGCATACATTTTTCATACTGGCCCCCCGTGGGAATCGAACCCACAACTCTGGCGTTGCCAACGCCATGCTCTACCAACTGTGCTACAATTTCTTCCTACAACAGGACAATGACCCAAAGCACAGCTCCAAACTATGCAATAACTATTTAGGGAAGAAGCAGTCAGCTGGTATTCTGTCTATAATGGAGTGGCCAGCACAGTCACCGGATCTCAACCCTATTGAGCTGTTGTGGGAGCAGCTTGACCGTATGGTACGTAAGAAGTGCCCATCAAGTCAATCCAACTTGTGGGAGGTGCTTCAGGAAGCATGGGGTGAAATCTCTTCAGATTACCTCAACAAATTCACAACTAGAATGCCAAAGGTCTGCAAGGCTGTAATTGCTGCAAATTGAGGATTCTTTGACGAAAGCAAAGTTTGAAGGACACAATGATTATTTCCATTAAAAATATTTTTTTCTAACCTTGTCAATGACTACATTTCCTATTCATTTTGCTATATTTCCTATTCAAACTCATTTCATGTATGTTTTCATGGAAAACAAGGAAATGTCTAAGTGACCCCAAACTTTTGAACGGTAGTGTAACTACTAAATGTGTGTGTGTGTGTGTGTGTGTGTTCAGGACCCAGTGACGTTTTCCCTAGTGAAGGAAGGAGGTGACCAAGGGAAGTGGAAGTGTCCTTATGATCCCAGACAACCTCACACTGCTGTTACTGCAGGTTAGACACACACACACACACACGCACACACACACACACACACACACACACACACACACACACACACACACACACACACTCTCACTATTATCACATCCTGTCTATGTGTGTAATGTAGATGGAGTGCTGTACACCGCCTCCCCTTCTAACTTCATGGGCACGCAGTTTGACATCAGCAGGGCAACGGGTCAACAGGTGCGCATGGATCAGTCCATCAACTGGCTCAGTGGTGAGACCCATCTGTCAATCACACAAACTCCTAATGCATGATGGGATAGATTATAAAATACTTATATTGTCCAAACTTCTGTAACACCAGTAACACCAAACAAACAATAACATAATTTGTCCAATAAAGAGTTTAACTCAGGATGTGGTTTAGCAGTGTAGTGTTACTTACTTAATGAGTTTGCTCTTTGATGATGATCTATAACCATGTGTTCATCCACGTTTTATGCCAGTAAAGTCATACGGTATTAAAAAAACAATCATGACAGCTGTTAAGGAAACATGATGTTTTGGTACAATTGTATAAATGCTAATAGATAACTCTTTCATTCGACATGGTGGGATCTTTTTGTGTCGGTAAAATCAATTATGTGAGAAATGGTGGTGGAAACACCTTTATGCGCTAGTATTGATATAATAACCATCATATCAAAGTAGTCATGCGATTAAATGTTGTGTGGTCCTCCCAATATGACTGGGGAAACCATGCAGTTTATTAGGCTACAGATGAAATAAGTGATGATGAACTTCACAGGGTGGTGAAAGTTCACAGTGATGAGCTTGATGCTCCTTTCCTATAAATATAGAGGGTCTTATTCTGGTGATCGATGCTTGACTGCTGTTTTTACAAATAAAAATATTATTGTTTATCCATAATAATGTCATCATGTGGACTAGCCTACCAGCACAGCCTGCCCGCACTGTATCTGTGGGCTGTTGGTTAGAGCACACATGCCAACACCAGAGTAGGCACATTTGGTATTTAACGAAAACAGTTTTTTGTGACATAACTATCGGTAGAGTTGAAAATGGAAAC
>CM062494.1:150526371-150593871 GCA_031479575.1 Coregonus ussuriensis | reverse complement strand
TGTCTGTCTCGCTGTCTCTCTCTGTCTGTCTCGCTGTCTCTCTCACTGTCTCTCTCTCTCTCTCTCTATCTCTCTCTCTCTCTCTCTCTCTCTCTCTCTCTCTCTCTCTCTCTCTCTCTCTCTCTCTCTCTCTCTCTCTCTCTCTCTCTCTCTCTCTCATCACCCCTTGTAACTCCCTCCCTCCTCTTGCCCATCTCCCATACTTCCTATCTCTCCCTTTTTCTCTCCATCCATCCTTCTCGCTCCTCCTCTTCCTCTCCCTCCAACTCCTCTTTCTCTCTCTGCTTCTGCCTCTCTCTGTCCTCTCTCCCACCCTCTTCCCATCTCAGTTCGTTGTTCCCCTGTGGTGAAGGAGCTGCGAGTTAAGAAGGGCCTGGTGGTCCTCCTCCCCTGTGAGCACCCCCATCTCTCCTCTCTCCCCTGTGTGTGGGAGCGCCCCCAGGGCTGCCACACCCTGCAGCACCACTCCCACCTGGAGGTCACCGTCTCCAAATCTAGCCTGGGCCTCTACTCCTGCCGCTGTCCAGTCCAGGGTATTAATTCCTGGGGTAGCGAGCCCTGCCTCACAGCGTCCTACCAGCTGACCATGGAGGACCCCAGTATTGAAGGCAGGGTGAACCCGGAGGTGTGGAGGTCGCCGATAGGGGTGTACATCACCTGTGTCCTGCTGGGGGCGCTGGTTGGAGCTTTAGGAGCCACTGTGTTCCTGAAGAGGCTGTGCTGTAGGGCAGCCCAGCACACCCCATTGGAGGACAGAAATGGGAGGGGAGCCAATCAGGGACAGCAGGGGCAGGGCCCCACCTGCTATGAGAATAAGCTGGTGGTGAGTGACACACCTGTCGGCCAATCGGGGCAGGGTGTTTTGTGAAGAGAAGTCTTTCTGTCTTTCTGTCTCTCTCTGTCTCTCTCTCTCTGTGTCTCTCTCTCTGTGTCGCTCTCTCTGTCTCTCTCTCTGTGTCTCTCTCTCTGTCTCTCTCTCTGTGTCTCTCTCTCTGTCTCTCTCTCTGTGTCTCTCTCTGTGTCTCTCTCTCTGTCTCTCTCTGTGTGTCTCTTTGTCTCTCTCTGTGTGTCTCTCTGTCTCTCTCTGTGTCTCTCTCTGTCTCTATAAGTAGTATTTTTGTTGTCTCTTGGTGTCTTTTCTATATATCTCTTTATTTTTTAAATATATTTTTTTATATATTATCTTATGTTGTTCTTGCCTATAACTATTCTGTACTTTGTTATGTATTTGTATGTTTTATGTGTACCCCAGGAATACTACATGTGCAGTAGCTATTGGAGATCCTAATAAAGTAAACTCTTTGTCTGTCTCTGTCTCTCTCCGTCTTTCTCTCTCGCTGATTTTCCTATTTTTTTAAGACAAAACATCCTCTTTGCACTGTAACTGAGCTGTGGAGCCAGTTTATCCTTATTTGGCAATATGATTGGTCAGAAGCAATTTTGGAATGTATAAAGTATTCTATGGAATTCATTTTTTCAAACATCATTATCATTATCATTATTATTATTATTATTATTATTATTATTATTGCCATGTTGCCTTAAAGGGCAATTCTGCCACTTTTAAACCTCATATTCATTATCTCCAGCACCAAATCAGTGTCTACATATGTGAAAACAGCGTGTTTCTATGATCTGCGGTTTAAAAAAAATGGGGGGGGAAATGCTTCTCTGTAACCAGGTTTCCATCCTACCTTTTTACGTGAGTAAAGGATGTCTGATATAAAATGTCAAGACAGGCCTGATGGAAACAGTCGATTCTTGGGTAAACTTTCCAAATGTCGACAAAACAAAATACGCTAGACAGGGTGGGATCGGTTTGTGTCTGTAAAATAAATTATGTGAGAAATGGTGGTGGAAACACCTTTATTGGCAAATATTGAAATAATAACCATCATATCGAAGCGATGACATGTTGTATGGTCCTCACACTACAACTCGGGAAAGCATGCATTTTATTAGGCTACAGATGAAATACGTTTTGATGAACTTCACAGGGGGGGTGAAAGTGCACGTGATCTTGGTGCTCCTTTCCAATAAATATATAGGGTCTTATTCTGGTGACATGATGGCTGCCGTTTGACAAATAAAAAGTGTTGTTCTTATCCATAATAATCTCATGTAGGCTAGCCTACCCGCACTGTATCTGCAAGCTGCTGGTTAGAGCGCACAAGCAAAGACCAGAGTGGACACATTTGCTATTTAACGCAACAGAGTTGAAAATGCGATGGAAACACATTGAACTTCAGATTTTTTATGAAAAGTTAAGTAAAAAGTACGGCATCACGCACTGCTTTTTATCAGCAACAAGACAAATTGGCGGAAACACACCAATGGTGGGAAAATTGGCATATTTTCCTTATGCATATTTTAGAATATTCACATGAAAATCTGTCGCCAATTGGATTAAAACCTAGCTAGTGACGTCACAGGGTAGGATTAAACGTTTTTAAAAAGTGATTTTCAAAACCTGCAACAAGTTTCTAGCCAGGGAGAGGGTATATTCTTGCTCCCCACGTCACCGCAAATCTCATAGTGTTTGATGAAAATCACTGTTTTTAAAATGTTTTAACTTTTAATGTCATTGGCTAGAATTTTACATATTGTTCTACAAAACGTAGAAATGTGCCGTTTTCACATTTAGACACTGGCATTGTGAACATGAGGATGAAGTGGTAGGATTGCCTTTTAAATTGTATTTTTGTGAATGTACATTTTTTGAAAGTTTGTTAACATGATGAATAGTTTTTGGCAGGAAAAGTTATTTTTGTAATATTTGAGAATGTTTTGTAATAGTTGGAATCCATTGTTTGTTATTGCTGCACAAAGTGAGACAGTACATTAAATATTCCCCCAATACCAATTGGTAGTTCTCCAGTATCACGTTATTGAACCATTTAACTTGGCAATTCAGTGTGTCATATATCTTAAACTATAATCAGTGGCCCATGTAATATTATAATTCAGAAGAGGGAGGTGAGTACATGTTCTGCTTAACTATGTAATATTATAATTAAGAATTAGGTCAGTCAAAAGGGTAGTACAGTGCAAGTTCAGAAAATACAGTGGGGAGAACAAGTATTTGATACACTGCCGACTTTGCAGGTTTTCCTACTTACAAAGCATGTAGAGGTCTGTAATTTTTATCATAGGTACACTTCAACTGTGAGAGACAGGATCTAAAACAAAAATCCAGAAAATCACATTGTATGATTTTTAAGTAATTCATTTGCATTTTATTGCATTCATAAGTATTTGATCACCTACTAACCAGTAAGAATTCCGGCTCTCACAGACCTGTTCATTTTTCTTTAAGAAGCCCTCCTGTTCTCCACTCATTACCTGTATTAACTGCACCTGTTTGAACTTGTTATCTGTGTAAAAGACACCTGTCCACACACTCAATCAATCAGACTCCAACCTCTCCACAATGGCCAAGACCAGAGAGCTGTGTAAGGACATCAGGGATAAAATTGTAGACCGGCACAAGGCTGGGATGGGCTACAGGACAATAGGCAAGCAGCTTGGTGAGAAGGCAACAACTGTTGGCGCAATTATTAGAAAATGGAAGAAGTTCAAGATGACGGTCAATCACCCTCGGTCTGGGGCTCCATGCAAGATCTCACCTCGTGGGGCATCAATGATCAAGAGGAAGGTGAGGGATCAGCCCAGAACTACATGGCAGGACCTGGTCAATGACCTGAAGAGAGCTGGGACCACAGTCTCAAAGAAAACCATTAGTAACACACTACGCCATCATGGATTAAAATCCTGCAACGCACGCAAGGTCCCCCTGCTCAAGCCAGCGCATGTCCAGGCCCGTCTGAAGTTTGCCAATGACATCTGGATGACCCAGAGGAGGAATGGGAGAAGGTCATGTGGTCTGATGAGACAAAAATAGAGCTTTTTGGTCTAAACCAAAGTACAACCCCAAGAAGACCATCCCAACCGTGAAGCATGGAGGTGGAAACATCATTCTTTGGGGATGCTTTTCTGCAAAGGGGACAGGACGACTGCACCGTATTGAGGGGAGGATGGATGGGGCCATGTATCGCGAGATCTTGGCCAACAACCTCCTTCCCTCAGTAAGAGCATTGAAGATGGGTCGTGGCTGGGTCTTCCAGCATGACAACGACCCAAAACATACAGCCAGGGCAACTAAGGAGTGGCTCCGTAAGAAGCATCTCAAGGTCCTGGAGTGGCCTAGCCAGTCTCCAGACCTTAACCCAATAGAAAATCTTTGGAGGGAGCTGAAAGTCCGTATTGCCCAGCGACAGCCCCGAAACCTGAAGGATCTGGAGAAGGTCTGTATGGAGGAGTGGGCCAAAATCCCTGCTGCAGTGTGTGCAAACCTGGTCAAGACCTACAGGACACGTATGATCTCTGTAATTGCAAACAAAGGTTTCTGTACCAAATATTAAGTTCTGCTTTTCTGATGTATCAAATACTTATGTCATGCAATAAAATGCAAATTAATTACTTAAAAATCATACAGTGTGATTTTCAGGAATTTTGTTTTAGATTCCGTCTCTCACAGTTGAAGTGTACCTATGATAAAAATTACAGACCTCTACATGCTTTATAAGTAGGAAAACCTGCAAAATCGGCAGTGTATCAAATACTTGTTCTCCCCACTGTACATGATACTAAATCAGGGATGGGTAACTGATGGGGGTGGAGGCCACAAAATCTGAACTCATGAGGGGCCACAATTGCTCATATCGCTTCAAGGACTGTCACCACTTCCATCCTCACAAGGCACACCAACCTTCACCCAGCGTGGGGAGAACAAGACTGACCCAACAGCCTGGTATTTAGCAGCCAAGCCCCGCCCTTGATTGCAATAAGCTGCACCTGGAAACACACATGAACCTGGGTAAAGATGGATGGTGACTACATCACAGACGCCTGCCAGATCTCACAACGATTGGGTAGGTGTTTAACGTATCAGCTAAACAGATTATGTGTTATAGCAATCTAATGCCCGACTGCAGTCGAAGAGGTGGCACCGACCATTGGTTGATGCAATGCAACGTCTGCAATGAATATGGCCTGGAACTCGACCAAGAAATGTAACATGTCACGTGTTACATGGGGTTACACATTTTCTTCTTTGTTTTTGTCATTTTCGACAATATGGCAATTCCAGTCACTTTTGGTTGTTTTTGTGCTCTCTAGTTCATAGACAATCTCACATTCACTCTTAATATTTTTGTCCTTCTCTTCCAATACCTTATTCTTGGTCACCTTAGCAATTTTGAAAACCTCATATGGGGGAATCAACACCTCCTTTTCAGCTTTCACTTTCCAGGGAAGCACCAAAGCAGGTATTGACCTTAAAACAATTCTTCCAATCTGCAAATGTTTTAGCCACATCCTCGTCGGTAGTTGATGAAGCAAATTGGCCAAATCGCATTATGTCATCTTTTTCTCCTTGGTAAGCTACAGCGGCTCCACGGAAGCTTTTTACACACTGTTTTCCCTGGGCTTCATTAAGAATACACAAGGCCTCAGACAACAGGAAATGCAAGCAGTGATACTTAAAATGTGTCTTGTAGCTCTTCCCTAGGGTAAGAGTCGCCTCATTGCATGGCTCGTAAATCCTCCATTGTGGATTCACATACACATGACAGTTGTTCAATGTTAGATGTATGGTTGTTGTCATACAATTTCATAGCGTTGCCCCAAGCGTCTTTGAAATTTCTGTCAGTATTTTTCTCCTCTGGTAGGAATTTGTTTGTCACCTCACAGAAGATATTCTCTCTTCAGCCCTCGTAGGAGTCATCGAAAAGAGTCAGGGGCCATGTCAAGTGGTATTGGGTGGGAATTGAGACGATTCAGTAGGGGATACATCTTCAGAAAGGGAAAGAGACAATGGTAACACTACAGTGGTGAAGTTTATTATTCATAAAGCCTTTATATGCGACATAAAGAGTCATAAGCCTTTATATGCGTGACATAAAGAGTCATAAGCCCTATTATCATATACTCTTTATAGGCCTACGCAGTTTTATGTTGTCTTATGCAGTAATGACATAAACATTATAACACCCATTCCACAAGAACTGTTATAAGCAAGCAACTTTGTCTCTGCCAAATGTCTCTGTTCCACATATATTTATGTTATGAAGCCTTTATGTGTACACATAATTATACATGTATAGGGTACAATCAGAGAAGACACATTAGTGTTTATAAGCACTCGTAACTGATTCATGAATTATTTTCCACCACGGTTGGGTCGGTAAAGTGGCACACTCTTTGGATGTTAAAACACATTTATAGGATTTTAAACTTCCTCATGAATTATTTTTCATGACTTATTGAAAAATCTTTAAATTGTATTGTGACATTTTGGCCTTACTCAGTCCTCCTTTAATACTACAGTCTGTGGGTGCTAAAAAGCAAGAATTGGTGTAATTTGAAAAGAGTATTATTTCGATAACAGTTTTCTTACATTAATTAATGAACCATAGAGGTATCCCGCTCTACGGGTGGTAACTCATTGGATCTGTTTAATTTGATTAAATTAAATTACATTTTTTTAGGGCTGCAACCACAGAAATACAATGTATTTATGCTACTAATAAGCTATTGTCAACTTCCCATCTATGGTTATTTTGTTCACTGCTCACTGTCACCCTATTTGTGCAACTATTATTGAATTTGCATAAGAAAGTAATTTGGTTGCAAATGCAACTGTAAATCTCAATCTTATATTTATTTTCTTAATTTCTTTATTTTGGTTTAGGATTATGTGCATATGGTTTTGTATTGTTAGGTATTACTGCACTGTTGGAGCCAGAAACACAAGCATTTCGCTGCACCTGAGATAACATTTGCAAATCTTTGTACGCAACCAATACATTTTGATTTAATTTGAAGTGCTAGTTCAATGTGAAAATCTCATAGCATGCATTTGCTCTACATTGTTGTTGGTGGCCCATTCAATCTTAGCTGGTATACACTTTTAAAGGAGAGTGTGGCTTTACGGCCTTGATGATACGTTGATGATACGCTGAATGTAGTGTTTTTATTGCTGGGCTGGAACAATAGCCTGCATCTGTAGCTCTCCAGGACCAGGGGTGGTGACCACTGATGGAGAGAGAGAGAGGTAGCTGAAAATAGTCAGTCTGTTTTCTGCATGAAATGCTGCACCCTTCTGGTAGTTGTGTAAAATGGACAATGTAATCGCTTGTCGCCGGTGGTCATTGAATCACATTGAACTGCTTTAATCGTGCTCAGTAATGCTTTATTGATGCTATAGTTCAAGTCTAGTAAAAAAGCATGAGCTGGCGCAAACCCAGAGAACATTATTTAGTGTAGAGGTGCTGACTAACGGTGAATAAACTGTAAACTATAAAAACAAAGAGAGTCGCACACTCTATGTATAAACTCCCAGTCATTTATTGGGTAAGAAACCACCAACGATTCGGCATCACTGTGCCTTCTTCAGGGTAATGTCATGAATGCAAGTGCTGAAAGTATATTATTAAAACATAATTAACTCTAAATTACACCACATTAGAGAATACATTATTCCATGTAGTCATAGTTACAGTAAATGTAGACACATACCCCCCTTACATCCTCCCAATTCAATACCACCCTCGTTCACCCTCTCTCCCCCTTACATCCTCCCAATTCAATACCACCCTCGTTCACCCTCTCTCCCCCTTACATCCTCCCAATTCAATACCACCCTCGTTCACCCTCTCTCCCCCTTACATCCTCCCAATTCAATACCACCCTCGTTCACCCTCTCTCCCCCTTACATCCTCCCAATTCAATACCACCCTCGTTCACCCTCTCTCCCCCTTACATCCTCCCAAATCAATACCACCCTCGTTCACCCTCTCTCCCCCTTACATCCTCCCAATTCAATACCACCCTTGTTCACCCTCTCTCCCCCTTACATCCTCCCAAATCAATACCACCCTCGTTCACCCTCTCTCCCCCTTACATCCTCCCAATTCAATACCACCCTCGTTCACCCTCTCTCCCCCTTACATCCTCCCAATTCAATACCACCCTCGTTCACCCTCTATACGCTGTTATGTCCCTAGCCAATGAGTTTGAGTATCATAACCAAAAAACTAAGGACGTATTCCTCCATTGGCTGTTGCAGTTTATTAAAACAATTTTATGGGAGAAATACATAACATAATAATGTGTAATAACATGTAATTCAGGGGTGTCAAACAGCCCTGGGCCCGTTAAAGACACCCCTGATGTAATGGAATGTCATTCTTTTAGCACTGCAGACGCTAATGTCCCAGGTGCTATTTTAAAGTGAAAATGTAATGGGATGCATTTGCTCTGTTGTTTAAAATATGTGGTGGCCCACTCACTCTTTGGTGTGCACATTTTAAAGAAGACTGTGGCTTGATGATACGTTGATGAATTTTGTGTTTTTATTGCTGGGTAGGAGCAATAGGGTAGCTCTCAGGGGAGAGAGAAGGAGGTAGCTGAAAATGGTTGGTGGGTTTAATGCCTGAAATTCTGCTCCCCTCTGTTAGTTTTGGAGAATGAATAATGTAATCATTCTTGTCTGCCGTGGTCTTTGAATACCATTAAACTGCTTTAATCATGCTCAGCGATGCTTTATTGATCCCAAAATATTCCAGTGTCTCGGGGCTGTGTTTTCTCCTGTCTCTTACCATTTGCATCACAAGAGGTTGGGGGCATCTTAATTGGGGAGAATGGACTCATGGGAATGACTGGAGCAGAATCAGAGGAATAGGATCAAATACATCAAACACATGGTTTCCATGGTTTCCAGGTGTCCGATGCCATTCCATTGGTTCCGTTATGGACATTATGAGGCGTTCTCCCCTCAGTGTCCTCCACTGATTTGCATAGACTAATGCTACTTTACTAGAGCACACGTGTCAGTTTAATATCATACACCACAGCCACTCGTGCCGGTCTCCTATTGGCTGGTTTTACTAGATGGTTTTAAACAGTTGTTGGTCTCATTTCTCTGCCCTTATTGGGAAATTGAGTGTTGCCCAAGGAAGATGGAAGACTGACATTCACATGCCACTTGACATCTTCTTTACACCATAACTCTATACAGAGTAGGACCAGTTTTATACTGTATTGTAGCTGAGCTTCTACTGTTGTAAGTACTCAACGTTGTTTGTTTTAGCTCGTTGCCTCTAAATTTATAAAATAGCATAAAAATAACTTTTAAATCTATTTTTTGAGTGTTGACCGTCTACAAATGAATCTGATGTTTTAACTTACAGTGCTTCTAGACACTCACCTATGCCCAATTACAAAAAAGTACTGTATGAACAACTAATTGTGATTCTAATGTCCCTAGGCGTTGTTTAACTGGGGTATATCTTCTGTCTCACTCATTCAAGGCCATGATCCCCTTCATACTACTTGAACAATGTCAGGCTTGTTCATTGTTTGTTCATCGATTAATCAGGTGCAGTCCAGGACCAGGGTTGTGGACCAATGACGTGCATGCCAATTTGCATTTACAACTAATGTGCCACGTCAGTGTAAGTCTCGTTAATACCCCACAAACTTTTGTGCCTGTCTGCCATTGGCTGATTTTACTAGTTTGTTTTAGAACATACGTTGGTCTCATTCCTCTGTCTTTCTGTGGACATCAGAGGCTGACTGATCCTCCTGCCTGGACAGGTGCATTGACACAAGGCTTGTAGCTCACCTTGATAACGTCCTACTGGATAGGATCATTACCATACTACTCTTCACATCAAGGCCTTTAACGCCCCAGTCTTCTTTAAAAATTTATACCATCTATGATAGCAAATGCATGCAATGAGATTTTTTGATTTAAAAAGCACTAGGGACATGACCGTATCTGTAGTGACCAATACAATAGCACAAACAGCAGGCCCTGGGCCCATGTAACACAACCCTGATGTAATGGAATGTCATTTCCTGACCACTACAGATACTGTCATGTCCCTAGTGCTTTTTAAATCTTAAAAATCTCATAGCATGCATTTGCTATCTTAGCTGGTATTCATTTTTAAAGGAGACTGTGGCTTTATGGCCTTGATGATAAGTTGATGATACGCTGAATGTAGTGTTTTTATTGCTGGGCTGGAACAATAGTCTGCATCTGTAGCTCTCCAGGACCAGGGGTGGTGACCACTGATGTAGAGAGAGAGGTAGCTGAAAATAGTTGGTCTGTTTTCTGCATAATGCTGCACCCTTCTGGTAGTTGTGTAGAATGCATAATGTAATCACTTGTTGCCGGTGGTCTTTCAATCACATTGAACTGCTTTAATTGTGCTCAGTGATGCTTTATTAATGCTACAGGGCAAGTGCTCAAAATATATGATAAAAACACAATTAACTCTACATTACACCACATTACTGAATACATTTTTCTATGTAGGCACAGTTACAGTAAATGCTACAGTAAATATAGTTACAGTAAATAATACAGTAAATATAGTTACAGTAAATGCTACAGTAAATATAGTTACAGTAAATATAGTTACAGTAATTGCTATAGTAAATATAGTTACAGTAAATGCTATATATGACCTGGGTTCAAATACTATTTGAAATCTTTCTAACACTTTGATCATTTTCTTTAACCTGGGTGGAATACCAGGTGGGCAGGGTTTGCACTTTGGGGACTGTTCTATTGGTTTCAATGCAACATGCAAGCTAAATTAAATGCAAATAAAGTATTTGAAAATGTTTCAAACAGTATTTGAATCCAGGTTTGTACGTAACCTATGATGAAGTTGTTGGTAGCAGAAATTCTATATTAGATTTCTCCCTGTGTGGGCATTACATTATGGAGCAAAGGGCCTCGCAGAAGAAGAACGATGTGAACATACAGTATATAACACAGGTCTACAGTGATGGGGGAATCCACAGGGAAACAAGCAAGCAAAAGTAGCCCAGCCTGTTTCATTTCACTCTCTGAATGATAGAGAGTTTCACTGACTAACAGACATGTTGACTGCTGTATTTTTCCTATACAGCTTTACAATTCAGATTGCTCCTGAACCCTACACTCTCCAGTTTGTAGAGAGTTTTACAGTCTAAAACCTTCTGTCCCTTTTCCTTTTTGGTAATTTTGAACATCTCAAAAGGTGGAATCAACACCTCCTTCTCTTTGTCTCCCATCACTGGGTAGGACATGAGATCAGCGCCAAAACATGTCTTTATCTCAAAGCAGGACTTCTCTCCAAAATGTGTAAAGTTCTTTAGGAAAGAGCTGGAGGTAAAGATGCCGAATCTGATTATTTTGTTAACTTCACTGACAAACTCCATGTTGGTTCTCCGGTATGTGGTGTGACAGGTCTGTTGGTTTAGTTTCAGGAGGCGAATGGCGTCAGTCAGCAGGAAATGCAGGGAGTGGAACTGGAAGGAGGTTGTGTACTCTGTTTTATTGGTCCGGACTGCTTGGTTGAACACTGGGTATATCTTAGGGGAACCTGCTGTGTAAGCACAGATAGCCTTGATATGATCATGTGTAAGTTCTTTAGAATTGTACTCGGACTTGTCCTTTTTGAATCGGTCATTCACTTTTTCTGCACATCCTGCTGCCTTTTTCCAGGATTCATTGAAGATCGCTACATTTCTGTTTTCATTTGGAAGATATTCCTTCTGCACCTTGTTGTACATTTGATCAGTGCAGCCTTTATACATGTCATCAACAGAGTTAGGGACCATGTCTAAGGGTATGCTCTCTCTCTCTCTCTCTCTCTCTCTCTCTCTCTCTCTCTCTCTCTCTCTCTCTCTCTCTCTCTCTCTCTCTCTCTCTCTCTCTCTCTCTCTCTCTCTCTCTTTCTCTCTCTCAAATTCATTAATTGAAATTCAATATGCTTTAATGGCATGAATAACAAGGTCAAGGTTGCCAAAGCAAATTGATACACACAATTATGAAAACAACAGTGACAACAATAAAAATAGTAGCTATAATACTATATATAAGAAATTAAACGAAAACATATCTAATAGAAAAATGTAATACCTCTCTCTCTCTCTCTCTCTCTCTCTCTCTCTCTCTCTCTCTCTCTCTCTCTCTCTCTCTCTCTCTCTCTCTCTCTCTTTCTCTCTCTCTCTAAATAGTGTAATATCTTACCATCTTGGAGTCCACACCCAAAGTCCAAGCCTGAATGAAATACATCACAGTAACGGTTAGGATCTTGTGTCTTGCCATGATGTCAAAATATATTGATTCAATGTCAACTTGTAGTGGAGATTAATTGCCTTTTAAGATACAGAATCAGCATTGAAATGTTTAACTTTCAGGGAGGGTTTTTATACCAGTGCTCTTATGGTAATTTTCACAGTCCCTCCTCTCTTGCTGAGAACAGGCTCCTACAGGCACAAGTACCCATCAAACCACAAACCTCTTAGCACAGTACACACACACACACACACACACACACACACACACACACACACACACACACACACACACACACACACACACACACACACACACACACACACACACACACACACACACACACACACACACACACACACACACAAACTAGCGGTTAAGAGCATTGGGCCAGTAATTGAAAAGTTGGTTGAACTGGTTCAAGTCCCCCAGCCAGCCAGGTGGAAAAATCTGCCATTCTCCCCGGTTGCCGATGACGTCGATTAAGGTAGCCCCCTGCACCTCTCTGATTCAGAAGGTTTGGGTTAAATGTGGAAGACACATTTTGGTTGAATGCATTCAGTTGTGCAACTGACTAGGTATGCCCCTTTCCCTTCACATACTCACACACATACAGTGTGATGCCTAGTTGGGACAAAATCCTGCAGTACCTGATGCCCTCCACAAATAGGGTTGATTTCCTCTGGCCTAGTCTAAGCTTCGTCTGCCAATCATTCCTTTATCTGGTTCAGTTAAACACTGCCCTCTTCTGCCCAGAATGCACCATGTCAAGACTAAAGGCCTCTGGGTACATTAGTGTGTGAGTTCGCTATTCTGTTGTCTCTCAAGCCAATGTCCAGGTTATGATTTAGGCAGTATTCTAATATTCAAATAATGCTGGTTATGGTTGTTACCTTTCCTTTGTTATGACTGAGATGTGAGAGGCCTGGTAGGTTAACAGGGTTCCATTCCTTTGTTATGACTGAGATGTGAGAGGCCTAGGTAGGTTGATAGTGTTCCATCATATTGCGTTCATATGATGAGCTCTGTCAGATTTGTGGTGGTTACAAATGATAGGAGTTCATGAAAAGGGACAAGGAAAGGAAGGATGCAGATTGAGACTATTGGGATGTGTCCTTAGTGGTTGGGCCACTGACTGTGTCGTTTATGGTGGAGTCCAGCCACTGACTGTGTAGTTTCTGGTGGAGTTCAGCCACTGACTGTGTAGTTTATGGTGGAGTCCAGCCACTGACTGTGTAGTTTATGGTGGAGTCCAGTCACTGACTCTGCAGTTTATGGTGGAGTTAAATCACTGACTGTGTAGTTTATGGTGGAGTCCAGCCAATGACTGTGTAGTTTATGGTGGAGTCCAGCCACTGACTGCGTAGTTTATGGTGGAGTTCAGCCAAAGACTGTGGAGTTTATGGTGGAGTTTAGCCACTGACTGTGTAGTTTATGGTGGAGTCCAGCCACTGAATGTGTAGTTTATGGTGGAGTTCAGCCACTGACTGTGTAGTTTATGGTGGAGTAGAGTCACTGACTGTGTAGTTTATGGTGGAGTCCAGCCAATGACTGTGTAGTTTATGGTGGAGACCAGCCACTGACTGTGTAGTTTATGGTGGAGTTCAGCCACTGACTGTGTAGTTTATGGTGGAGTTCAGCCAATGTCTGTGGAATTTATGGTGGAGTTCAGCCACTGACTGTGTAGTTTATGGTGGAGTCCAGTCACTGACTCTGCTGTTTATGGTGGAGTTAAATCACTGACTGTGTAGTTTATGGTGGAGTCCAGCCACTGACTGCATAGTTTATGGTGGAGTCCAGCCACTGACTGTGTAGTTTATAGTGGAGTTCAGCCACTGACTGTGTAGTTTATGGTGGAGTCCAGTCACTGACTCTGCAGTTTATGGTGGAGTTAAATCACTGACTGTGTAGTTTATGGTGGAGTCCAGCCACTGACTGCGTAGTTTTTGGTGGAGTTCAGCCAAAGACTGTGGAGTTTATGGTGGAGTTCAGCCACTGACTGTGTAGTTTATGGTATGGTCCAGCGAATGACTGTGTAGTTTATGGTGGAATTCAGCCAATGACTGTGTAGTTTATGGTATGGTCCAGCCAATGACTGTGTAGTTTATGGTGGAGTCCAGCCACTCTATAGACAGCACCTAATCCAACAGTTATATCTGTAGAGTGATGTATGTTCTCACAGATTAATACAGGTCACATTCTAATGCAAATATGCATACACGCAGGAAAACACGCACACACACAGGACGGAAACACCAAATGATTTCCGAGAATTGTTTTTTCACACTTCGTTCATACTGAGCTATATGTGAACATGACTAACAACAGCAGCAGCACTGCTGATACTGAGAAAAGGTTCCCCATAGTAACAGTACAGAAAGACCCTTAAACCTCCTCATCATCCTTCCCCTCTAATCAGGGACTGATTCAGGCCTGGAATACTAATAGCAAATATACCAATAATCAATCAATCACCCAGAATAAAGGAAAGCAGCACTACAGTGAAGCTTGAGGCCCCCAGTCCAGGGTTTCCCAACCCTCTCCTCAGGGACCACCAGACGTTTCACATTTTTGTTTTAGCCCTAAACTGGCACACCTGATTCAGTCTACTAACCATCAACCCCTTGACTAATTGATGCAGGTGTGCCAGTCTGGTGGTCCCAGAGGAGAGGGTTGGGAAGTACTGTGCCTAATATACAACCCTGGTCCTGGAGTGCTGCAGGAACTTTATGTTTTGGATTTAACCGACCAGGAAGACCAGGTGTGTTGAAGTTTGTCAATCACAGAACCGATCATTTAGTTCAGTTGGTCTGGTGTGGAGCCTAGTTGGAACAAACCCCTGCAGTACCTGCAGCACTCCAGTAATGGGGTTGCTTACCCCTGGCCTAGACTAAGCTTAGTCTGCCAATCACTTCTTCAGCAGGTTGAGTGAAATACTGTCCACTTCTGGCTGCTGTGAGGAATGCACCGTGTCAAGACACTAAAGTAGTGTTTCCCAAACTCGGTCCTTGGGACCCCAAAGGGTGCACGTTTTGGTTTTTGCCCTAGCACTACACAGCTGATTAAACTAATCATCAGGCTTTGATAAGTTGAAACAGCAGTGTATTGTTCGGGAAAAACCCAAACCGTGCACCCCTTGGAGGACCGAGATTGGGAAACGCTGCACTAAAGGCTTTTAGGTACAATAGTGTGTGTTTTGTTTTCAGTGGTCTCTCATGCCAGTGTCCAGGGTATGATTTAGACAGTGTCCCAATATTCTAATACTACTGGTTATGGTTGTTATGACTGAGATGTGAGAGACCTGGTAGGTTGACAGGGTTCCATTCCTTTGTTATGACTGAGATGTGAGAGACCTGGTAGGTTGACAGGGTTCCATTCCTTTGTTATGACTGAGATTTGAGAGACCTGGTAGGTTGACAGGGTTCCATTCCTTTGTTATGACTGAGATGTGAGAGGCCTGGTAGTTTGATAGTGTTCAATTTCTTTGTTATGACTGAGATGTGAGAGGCCTGGTAGGTTGACAGGGTTCCATTCCTTTGTTATGACTGAGATGTGAGAGGCCTGGTAGGTTGACAGCGTTCCATCATATTGCGTTCATATGGTGAGGTCTGTTTGATTTGTGGTGGTTACAAATGATAGGAGATAATGAAAAGGGACAAGGAAAGGAAGGACGCAGATTGAGACTATTGGGATGTGGCCTTAGTGGTTAGACCACTGACTGTGTAGTTTATGATGGAGTCCAGCCGCTGACTGTGTAGTTTATGGTGGAGTCCTTTCACTGACTGTGTAGTTTATTGTTGAGTCCAGTCACTGTCTGTGTAGTTTATGGTGGAGTCCAGCCACTGACTGTGTAGTTTATGATGGAGTCCAGCCGCTGACTGTGTTGTTTATGGTGGAGTCCAGTCACTGACTGTGTAGTTTATTGTTGAGTCCAGTCACTGTCTGTGTAGTTTATGATGGAGTCCAGCCGCTGACTGTGTAGTTTATGGTGGAGTCCAGCCGCTGACTGTGTAGTTTATGGTGGAGTCCAGTCACTGACTGTGTAGTTTATTGTTGAGTCCAGTCAATGACTGTGTAGTTTGTATTCTATTCCATTCACTGACTGTGTAATTTATGTTGGAGTCCAGCGACCTACTGTGTAGTTTATGGTGGAGTTCAGCCACTGACTGTGTAGTTTATGGTGGAGTAGAGTCACTGACTGTGTATTTTATGGTGGAGTCCAGTCAATGACTGTGTAGTTTATGGTTGAGTTCAATAACTGACTGTGTAGTTTATGGTTTAGTCAAGTCACTGACTGTGTAGTTTACTGTGGAATCCAGTCACTGACTGTGTAGTTTATGGTTGAGCTCAATAACTGACTGTCCAGCCGCTGACTGTTTTGTTTATGGTGGAGTCCAGCCGGTGACTGTGTATTTTATGGTGGAGTTCAGCCAATGACTGTGTAGTTTATGGTGGAGTAGAGTCACTGACTGTGTAGTTTATGGTGGAGTCCAGTCCCTGTTTTGGTGGCAAATAATCCAACAGTTATATCTGTAGAGTGATGTGTGTTCACACAGATAAATTCTGTTCACTTTCTAATGAACACACACACAGGAAACACCACATGACTTCAGAGAATTGTTTGTTCACACTTTATTCATACTGAGCTATGTGTGAACATGATTAAAACCAGAAGCAGCACTGCTGATACTGAGGAAAGGTTCCCCATAGTAACAGTACAGAAAGACCCTTAAGCCTCCTCATCATCCTTCCCCTCTAATCAAGGAGTGATTCAGGCCTGGAAAACTAATAGAAAATATACCAATAATCAATCAATCACCCAGAATAAAGGAAAGCAGCACTAGAGTGAGGCTTGAGGCCCTTAGTCCAGGGTTTCCCAACCCTCTCCTCAGGGACCATCAGACGTTTCACATTTTAGTTTTAGCCCTAAACGGACAAACCTGATATAGTCTACTAACCATCAACCCCTTGACTAATTGATGCAGGTGTGCCAGTCTGGTGGTCCCAGAGGAGAGGGTTGGGAAGTACTGCGCCTAGCAGGCAACCTTGGTCCTGGAGTGCTGCAGGAACTTTATGTTTTGGATTTAACCGACCAGGAAGACCAGGTGTGTTGAAGTTTGTCAATCACTCAACCGATCATTTAGTTCAGTTGGTCTGGTGTGGAGCCTAGTTGGGACAACACCCTGCAGTACCTGTAGCACTCCAGTAACGGGGTTGCTTACCTCTGGCCTAGACTAAGCTTTGACTGCCAATCACTTCTTCAGCAGGTTGAGTGAAATACTGCCCACTTCTGGCTGCTGTGAGGAATGCACCGTGTCAAGACACTAAAGTAGTGTTTCCCAAACTCGGTCCTTGGGACCCCAAAGGGTGCACGTTTTGGTTTTTGCCCTAGCACTACACAGCTGATTAAACTAATCATCAGGCTTTGATAAGTTGAAACAGCAGTGTATTGTTCGTGCAAAAACCAAACCGTGCACCCTTTGGGGTCCCGAGGACCGAGATTGTGAAACGCTGCACTAAAGGCTTTTAGGTACATTAGCGTGTGTTTGCTTTTCAGTGGCCTCTCATGCCAGTGTCCAGGGTATGACTTAGACAGTATTCCAATATTCTAATACGGCTGGTTATGGTTGTTATGACTGAGATGTGAGAGACCTGGTAGGTTGACAGGGTTCCATTCCTTTGTTATGACTGAGATTTGAGAGGCCTGGTTGGTTGACAGGGTTCCATTCCTTTGTTATGACTGAGATGTGAGAGACCTGGTAGGTTGACAGGGTTCCATTCCTTTGTTATGACTGAGATGTGAGAGACCTGGTAGGTTGACAGGGTTCCATTCCTTTGTTATGACTGAGATGTGAGAGACCTGGTAGGTTGACAGGGTTCCATTCCTTTGTTATGACTGAGATTTGAGAGGCCTGGTAGGTTGACAGGGTTCCATTCCTTTGTTATGACTGAGATGTGAGAGGCCTGGTAGGTTGACAGGGTTCCATTCCTTTGTTATGACTGAGATTTGAGAGGCCTGGTAGGTTGACAGGGTTCCATCATATTGCGTTCATATGGTGATTGTGGTGGTTACAAATGATAGGGGATAATGAAAAGGGACAAGGAAAGGAAGGACGCATATTGAGACTATTGGGATGTGGCCCTAGTGGTTAGGCCACTGACTGTGCAGTTTATGGTGGAGTTCAGCCAATGACTGTGTAGTTTACGGTGGAGTTCAGCCAATGTCTGTGGAATTTATGGTGGAGTTCAGCCAATGACTGTGGTGTTTATGGTGGAGTTCAGTCACTTACAGTGTAGTTTATTGTGGAGTCGAGCCACTGACAGTGTAGTTTATGGTGGAGTCCAGTCACTGACTGTGCAGTTTATGGTGGAGTCCAGCCACTGACTGTGTAGTTTATGGTGGAGTTCAGCCAATGACTGTGTAGTTTATGGTGGAGTCCAGCCACTGACTGTGGAGTTTATGGTGGAGTTCAGCCAAAGACTGTGTAGGTTATGGTGGAGTCCAGCCACTGACTGCGTAGTTTATGGTGGAGTTCAGCCAAAGACTGTGTAGTTTATGGTGGAGTTCAGCCACTGACTGTGTAGTTTATGGTGGAGTCCAGCCACTAAATGTGTAGTTTATGGTGGAGTTCAACCACTGACTGTGTAGTTTATGGTGGAGTCCAGCCACTGACTGTGTAGTTTATGGTGGAGTCCAGCCAATGACTGTGTAGTTTATGGTGGAGTCCAGCCAATGACTGTGTAGTTTATGGTGGAGTCCAGCCACTGTATAGACAGCACCTAATCCAACAGTTATATCTGTAGAGTGATGTATGTTCACACAGATTAATACAGGTCACATTCTAATGCTAATATGCATCCACGCAGGAAAACACGCACACACACAGGACGGAAACACCTAATGACTTCCGAGAATTGTTTTTTCACACTTCGTTCATACTGAGCTATATGTGAACATGACTAACAACAGCAGCAGCACTGCTGATACTGAGAAAAGTTTCACCATAGTAACAGTACAGAAAGACCCTTAAACCTCCTCATCATCCTTCCCCTCTAATCAAGGAGTGATTCAGGCCTGGAAAACTAATAGCAAATATACCAATAATCAATCAATCACCCAGAAAAAAGGAAAGCAGCACTAGAGTGAGGCTTGAGGCCCTTAGTCCAGGGTTTCCCAACCCTCTCCTCAGGGACCATCTGACGTTTCACATTTTAGTTTTAGCTCTAAACTGACAAACCTGATACAGTCTACTAACCATCAACCCCTTGACTAATTGATGCAGGTGTGCCAGTCTGGTTGTTCCAGAGGAGAGGGTTGGGAAGTACTGCGCCTAGCAGGCAACCTTGGTCCTGGAGTGCCGCAGGAACTTTATGTTTTGGATTTAACCCACCAGGAAGACCAGGTGTGTTGAAGTTTGTCAATCACTGAACCAATCATTTAGTTCAGTTGGTCTGGTGTGGAGCCTAGTTGGGACAACACCCTGCAGTACCTGCAGCACTCCAGTAACGGGGTTGCTTACCCCTGGCCTAGACTAAGCTTAGTCTGCCAATCATTCCTTCAGCTGGTTGAGTGAAATACTGCCCTCTTCTGGCTGCTGTGAGGAATGCACCGTGTCAAGACACTAAAGTAGTGTTTCCCAAACTCGGTCCTTGGGACCCCAAAGGGTGAACGTTTTGGTTTTTGCCCTAGCACTACACAGCTGATTAAACTAATCATCAGGCTTTGATAAGTTGAAACAGCAGTGTATTGTTCGTGCAAAAACCAAACCGTGCACCCCTTGGGGTCCCGAGGACCGAGATTGGGAAACGCTGCACTAAATGCTTTTAGGTACATTAGTGTGTGTTTGCTTTTCAGTGGCCTCTCATGCCAGTGTCCAGGGTATGACTTAGACAGTATTCCAATATTCTAATACTGCTGGTTATGGTTGTTATGACTGAGATGTGAGAGACCTGGTAGGTTGACAGGGTTCCATTCCTTTGTTATGACTGAGATGTGAGATGCCTGGTAGGTTGACAGGGTTCCATCATATTGCGTTCATATGGTGATTGTGGTGGTTACAAATGATAGGAGATAATGAAAAGGGACAAGGAAAGGAAGGACTCATATTGAGACTATTGGGATGTGGCCCTAGTGGTTAGGCCAATGACGGTGCAGTTTATGGTGGAGTTCAGCCAATGACTGTGTAGTTTACGGTGGAGTCCAGCCAATGACTGTGTAGTTTATGGTGGAGTCCAGCAACTGACTGTGTAGTTTATGGTGGAGTCCAGCAACTGACTGTGTAGTTTATGGTGGAGTTCAGTCACTGACTGTGTAGTTTATGGTGGAGTTCAGTCACTAAATGTGTAGTTTATGGTGGAGTCCAGCCACTAACGGTGTAGTTTATGGTGGAGTCCAGCCACTGATTGTGTAGTTTATGGTGGAGTCCAGCCACTGACTGTGTAGTTTATGATGGAGCCCAGCCACTGACTGTGTAGTTTATGGTGGAGTTCAGCCAATGTCTGTGGAATTCATGGTGAAGTTCAGCCAATGACTGTGGAGTTTATGGTGGAGTTCAGCCAATGTCTGTGGAATTCATGGTGGAGTTCAGCCAATGACTGTGGTGTATATGGTAGAGTACAGTCAATTATCGTGTAGTTTATTGTGGAGTTCAGCCAATGACTGTGTAGTTTATGGTGGAGTCCAGCTACTGACTGTGTAGTTTATGGTGGAGTTCAGCCACTGACTGTGGAGTTTATGGTAGAGTTCAGCCACTGACTGTGTAGTTTATGGTGGAGTTCAGCCACTGACTGTGGAGTTTATGGTGGAGTCCAGCCACTGACTGTTTAGTTTATGGTGGTGTCCAGCCACTGACTTTGTAGTTTATGGTGGAGTTCAGCCACTGACTGTGTAGTTTATGATGGAGTCCAGCCACTGACTGTGTAGTCTATGATGGAGTCCAGCCGCTGACTGTGTAGTTTATGGTGAGTCCAGTCACTGACTGTGTAGTTTATTGTTGAGTCCAGTCACTGTCTGTGTAGTTAGTATTCTAGTCCATTCACTGACTGTGTAGTTTATGTTGGAGTCCAGCGACCTACTGTGTAGTTTATGGTGGAGTTCAGCCACTGACTGTGTAGTTTATGGTGGAGTAGAGTCACTGACTGTGTATTTTATGGTGGAGTCCAGTCAATGACTGTGTAGTTTATGGTTGAGTTCAATAACTGACTGTGTAGTTTATGGTTTAGTCAAGTCACTGACTGTGTAGTTTACTGTGGAATCCAGTCACTGACTGTGTAGTTTATGGTTGAGTTAAATAACTGACTGTCCAGCCGCTGACTGTTTTGTTTATGGTGGAGTCCAGCCGGTGACTGTGTATTTTATGGTGGAGTTCAGCCAATGACTGTGTAGTTTATGGTGGAGTCCAGTCCCTGTATTGGTGGCAAATAATCCAACAGTTATATCTGTAGAGTGATGTGTGTTCACACAGATAAATTCTGTTCACTTTCTAATGAACACACACACAGGAAACACCACATTTCTTCTGAGAATTGTTTGTTCACATATACTGAGCTATGTGTGAACATGATTAAAACCAGCAGCAGCACTGCTGATACTGAGGAAAGGTTCCCCATAGTAACAGTACAGAAAGACCCTTAAACCTCCTCATCATCCTTCCCCTCTAATCAAGGAGTGATTCAGGCCTGGAAAACTAATAGCAAATATACCAATAATCAATCAATAACCCAGAATAAAGGAAAGCAGTACTAGAGTGAGGCTTGAGGCCCTTAGTCCAGGGTTTCCCAACCCTCTCCTCAGGGACTACCAGACGTTTCACATTTTAGTTTTAGCCCTAAACTGACAAACCTGATACAGTCTACTAACCATCAACCCCTTGACTAATTGATGCAGGTGTGCCAGTCTGGTTGTTCCAGAGGAGAGGGTTGGGAAGTACTGCGCCTAGCAGGCAACCTTGGTCCTGGAGTGCCGCAGGAACTTTATGTTTTGGATTTAACCGACCAGGAAGACCAGGTGTGTTGAAGTTTGTCAGTCACTCAACCGATCATTTAGTTCAGTTGGTCTGGTGTGGAGCCTAGTTGGGACAACACCCTGCAGTACCTGCAGCACTCCAGTAACGGGGTTGCTTACCCCTGGCCTAGACTAAGCTTTGACTGCCAATCACTTCTTCAGCAGGTTGAGTGAAATACTGCCCACTTCTGGCTGCTGTGAGGAATGCACCATGTCAAGACACTAAAGCAGGGTTTCACAAGATCGGTGCTCGGGACCTTAAAGGCCCGTTTTGGTTTTTGACCTACAGCCACTGACTGTGTAGTTTGTTGGAGTCCAGCCACTGACTGTGTAGTTTATGGTGGAGTCCAGCCAATGACTGTGTAGTTTATGGTGGAGTCCAGCCACTGACTGTGTAGTTTATGGTGGAGTCCAGCCACTGACTGTGTAGTTTATGGTGGAGTCCAGCCACTCTATAGACAGCACCTAATCCAACCGTTATATCTGTAGAGTGATGTATGTTCACACAGATTAATACAGGTCACATTCTAATGAACACATGCATACACACACACACACACACACTCTTTTGTCTTCATAACACAGAAATAAGTCACATGAATAACAGTGTTTGTTCAGCAGGAAGTTGCTATTGATAAAGATCGTTCAGAATGTCAACACTCGTTATTTACCAAGAGAGGAAAGGAGAGAGAAAAGGTGTGTTTCACCATCACCCTGTTCAAGACAGAGACATTTTATTAGTCAACCATCACCCTGTTCAATACAGAGACATTTTATTAGTCAACCATCACCCTGTTCAATACAGAGACATTTTATTAGTCAACCATCACCCTGTTCAATACAGAGACATTTTATTAGTCAACCATCACCCTGTTCAATACAGAGACATTTTATTAGTCAACCATCACCCTGTTCAATACAGAGACATTTTATTAGTCAACCATCACCTTGTTGCTGTGTCGAAACAGCGGGAGGCTAGAGAAGGAGGATACATAGACACACACACAATCACAGATTTCTACAGATTCTAATGTGGGGGTCAATGTTCTCTCAAGAACGCTGGAGAACAGAATCTTGGATGTCTGCATTCCAGCAACATTCAGCAATCGTTATGATGTGTTTGGAAAAAATGGTTCCGTTGTTGTACTTCTGACCTGTGTCACTAAAGTTACAATAACTTATGTTGTGTTATAAACTGGTTGGTTCCAGCCCTGAATGCTGATTGGCTGACATCCATGGTATATGACATAATAAACTGGGTGGTTCGAGCCCTGAATGCTGATTGGCTGACCGCCAGACAGTATACCACGGGTATGACAAAACGTGTTTTTACTGCTCTGATTACGTTGGTAACCAGTTTATAATTTATAACAGCCAATATACCACGGCTAAGGTCTGCGTTGCGTCGTGCCTAAGAACAGCCCTTAGCAGTGGTATTTACATTTTAGTCATTTAGCAGACGCTCTTATCCAGAGCGACTTACAGTTAGTGAGTGCATACATTATTTTTTTATTTTTCATACTGGCCCGTCATGGGAATCGAACCCACAACCCTGACGTTGCAAACGCCATGCTCTAACAACTGAGCTACATCCCTATCGGCCATTCCCTCCCCTACCCTGGATGACGCTGGGCCAATTGTGCACCGACCCATGGGTCTCCCGGTCACGGCCGGCTATGACAGAGCCTGGATTCGAACCAGGATCTCTAGTGGCACAGCTAGCACTGCGATGCAGTGCCTTAGACCACTGCGCCACTCGGGAGACGGTATATTGGTCATATACCACACCCCCTCGGGCCTTATTACTTAATTATACCACATCATACAGTATTGCTAGTGCTACAAAATCTAGCAAAGGTGAAACACGTTGACAGTGCTTCCTGGGTTAAGAACTGAGGTCCTGTTTCGCTTAGCTGATATACATGTGTCCCTAACAATGTATGGGTGGTGGGTTCGATTCCCTCAGGAGTCACATAACCTATTCTAAAGATGTATGCACACACTGTAGTTTACATTTTTACATTTACATTTTAGTCATTTAGCAGACGCTCTTATCCAGAGCGAATTACATGAGCAATTAGGGTTAAGTGCCTTGCTTAACGGCACATCGACAGATTTTTCACCTAGTCGGCTAGCACAACGCTCTTACCCACTAAGCTACCTGGCTTAGAATTAAAGCAGTTGCTAAATGGCTACTGAACAAATATAAAATGCATCATTTTACTGAGTTACAGTTCATGTAAGGAAATCAGTCAATTGAAATAAATTCATTAGGCCCTAATCTATGGATTTCACATGACTGGGAATACAGATATGCATCTGTTGGTCCCAGATACCTTTTTTTTTTTTTTTTGTAGGGGCGTGGATCAGAAAACCAGTCAGTATCTGGTGACAACCATTTGCCTCATATTGTGTGACATCTCCTTCACATTGCTCAGGCTGTTGATTGTAGCCTGTGGGAAAAATGTCCCACTCCTCTTCAATGATTCTGTGAAGTTGCTTGATATTGGAGGGAACTGGAACAGGCTGTCGTACACGTCGATCCAGAGCATTCCAAATATGCTCAATGGGTGACATGTCTGGTGAGTATGCAGGCCATGGAACAACTGGGAAATTTTTCAACTTCCAGGAATTGTGTACAGATCCTTGCAACACGGGGCCGTGCATTATCATGCTGAAACATGAGGTGAAGGCGGCGGATGAACGGCACGACTATGGGCCTCAGGATCTCGTCACAATATCTCTGTGCATTGAAATTGCCATTGATAAAATGCAATTGTGTTCGTTGTCCGTAGCTTATGCCTGCCCATACCATAACCCCGCCGCCACCATGGGGCACTCAATTCACAACGTTGACATCAGCAAACCGCTCGCCCACACGACGCCATACACGCTGTCTTCCATCTGCCCTGTACAGTTGAAACAGGGATACATCTGTGAAGAACACACTTCTCCAGCGTGCCAGTGGCCATCGAAGGTGAACATTTGCCGACTGAAGTCGGTTACGACGCCAAACTGCTGTTGATGATGACGAGCATGCAGATGAGCTTCCCTGAGAACTATTCATCAGCTGTCCAGGTGGCTGGTCTCAGACGATCCCTCAGATGAATAAGTCGAATGTGGAGGTCCTGGGCTGGCGTGGTTACACGTGGTCTGCGGTTGTGAGGCCGGTTGGACATACTGCCAAATTCTCTAAAACGACGTTGGAGGCAGCTTATGGTAGAGAAATTAGCATTCAATTCTCTGGCAACAGCTCTGGTGGACGTTCCTGCAGTCAGTATGCCAATTACACGCTCCCTCAAAACTTGAGACATCTGTGGCATTGTGTTGTGTGACAAAACTGCACATTTTAGAGTGGCCTTTTATTGTCCCCAGCGCAAGGTCCACCTGTGTCATGATCATGCTGTTTAATCAGCTTCTTGATATGCCACACCTGTCAGGTGGATGGATTATATTGGCAAAGGAGAAATGCTCACTAACAGGGATGTAAACATATTTGTGCACAACAATTGAGTCATAAGCTATTTGTGCGGATGGAACATGTCTGGTATTTTATTTTATCAGCTCATGAAACATGGGACCAACACTTTATATGTTGCGTTGATATTTATGTTCAATATATTAACAGACATCTGTTAAAGGTAATCATGAAAAAACTGCGTATTTTGGAGACGGTTATCACCTACAGTACCAATCCTGATTCAACCGTTATAATAATAATAATATAATAATATGCCATTTAGCAGATGCTTTTATCCAAAGCGACTTACAGTCATGCGTGCATACATTTTTGTGTATGGGTGGTCCCGGGGATCGAACCCACTACCCTGGCGTTACAAGCGCCGTGCTCTACCAGCTGAGCTACAGAGTCTGTAGACTAAAATATGTAGCAAAACTGTATATCACGTTTAACTTTCATGTGGTGCTATGCGAAAAGGTACTGAATGATGTTGTGTTGTCAGGCTACAGCCATGATTCTCCACTCTGTTCCTGATGTTGTGTTGTCAAGTCTAAAGCCATGATTCTCCACTATGTTCCTGATGTTCTGTTGTCAAGGCTACAGTCATGATTCTCCACTCTGTTCCTGATGTTCTGTTGTCAAGGCTACAGCCATGATTCTCCAATCTGATCCTGATGTTGTGTTGTCAAGGCTACAGCCATGATCCTCCACTCTGTTCCTGAGTGGCGCAGTGGTCTAAGGCACTGCATCGCAGTGCTAACTGTGCCACTAGAGATCCTGGTTCGAATCCAGGCTCTGTCGCAGCCGGCCGCGACCGGGAGACTCATGGGCGGCGCACAATTGGCCCAGCGTCGTCCAGGGTAGGGGAGGGAATGGCCGGCAGGGATGTAGCTCAGTTGATAGAGCATGGCATTTGCAACGCCAGGGTTGTGGGTTCGATTCCCACGGGGTGCCAGTATAAAAAAATTATATGTATTCACTAACTGTAAGTCGCTCTGGATAAGAGCGTCTGCTAAATGACTAAAATGTAAAAAAATGTGGTGTTGTCAGGCTACAGCCATGATTCTCCACTCTGTTCCTGATGTTGTGTTGTCAAGGCTACCGTCATGATTATCCACTCTGTTCCTGTTGTTGTGTTGTCAAGTCTAAAGCCATGATTCTCCACTATGTTCCTGATGTTCTGTTGTCAAGGCTACAGTCATGATTCTCCACTCTGTTCCTGTTGTTGTGTTGTCAAGGCTACAGCCATGATTCTCCACTCTGTTCCTGATGTTGTGTTGTCAGGCTACAGCCATGATTCTCCACTCTGTTCCTGATGTTGTGTTGTCAAGGCTACAGCCATGATCCTCCACTCTGTTCCTGATGTTGTGTTGTCAGGCTACAGCCATGATTCTCCACTCTGTTCCTGATGTTGTGTTGTCAAGGCTACAGTCATGCTTATCCACTCTGTTCCTGTTGTTGTGTTGTCAAGTCTAAAGCCATGATTCTCCACTATGTTCCTGATGTTCTGTTGTCAAGGCTACAGTCATGATTCTCCACTCTGTTCCTGTTGTTGTGTTGTCAAGGCTACAGCCATAATTCTCCACTCTGTTCCTGATGTTCTGTTGTCAAGGCTACAGCCATGATTCTCCACTCTGTTCCTGATGTTGTGTTGTCAAGGCTACAGTCATGATTCTCCACTCCGTTCCTATTGTTGTGTTGTCAAGTCTAAAGCCATGATTCTCCACTCTGTTCCTGATGTTCTGTTGTCAAGGCTACAGCCATGATTCTCCAATCTGATCCTGATGTTGTGTTGTCAAGGCTACAGTCATGATTCTCCACTCTGTTCCTGATGTTCTGTTGTCAAGGCTACAGCCATGATTCTCCACTATGTTCCTGATGTTGTGTTGTCAGGCTACAGCCATGATTCTCCACTCTGTTCCTGATGTTCTGTTGTCAAGGCTACAGCCATGATTCTCCAATCTGTTCCTGCAACTGGGAGTCTATTTGTGTATTTTATTTTATTTAACCTTTATTTATACAGGTTATTCTCGTTGGGATATCTTTTACAATATAGACCTGTTGTAACTTGTACCAGTACTGTGCTGTTCCATCTGGCTTCACGTCAAGATCTTTACATTGCTGTTAGTCTCTTTGTTTGTATCTTCTACCAGTACTGTGCTGTTTCTGTGGAAGTTTGTTTGGCATGCTGTGACTCATGCAGGGATTGTTCCATCATAACAACCTGTGAGAAATAAGACAGAGAAATAAAACTATGAAAAATAAACAAAAAAACTATGTAAATCAAAACAAGGGGGAGAAACTGTCACCACTGTCATCACTGGTGAAACTTACTGTCACGCCCTGGCTCTGGGGACTCTAGTATGTTGAGCCAGGGTGTGAGTTTTCGTTTGTTTTTCGTTCTAGTTTTGTAGTTCTATGTTGGCCAGTGTGGTTCTCAATCAGAGGCAACGTGTATCAGCTGTTGCTTGTTGTCTCTGATTGGGAACCATACTTAAGCAGCCAGTTTTCCCACAGTGTTTGTGGGATCTTGTTCCTGTGTAGATTTGTGGTTTGCACCTTTGGACGGCACGTATCGATATGTTGTTTTCGTTAGTTTGTGTGTTATTTTCCGCCTGTCCGTTGGTGTCACCTGTGCAGTACTCTGGACTTTGTTTATTGTGACGCACTGTGTTGCGTTGTCGCTCGCCTCCTGGTTTTGAGGTCCTTTATTTTGTATTTGTTTATACAGTTAGTAAAGTCTTGTTTGACTCAGCCTATGCGTCCTGCGTCTGACTCCTCAACCGCATCCACATCAACACTGACACTTACTCATCTGGGAAAGAGTCACCTACTCATCTCCCTCTTCAAACAAAATGTGTTATTTCTATTAAATAGCTCTTCAAACAAACAATAAAGGTGGATTCATTTAGGATGAATGGCTTTGGATGATGTTTGTGTTGCATGTGTTACCTGTGTTAGTGTCGTTGTAGGTGGAACTATCTGGAGGTGGTTTAAATAAACCAGGGATAGTTTCACTCAGCCCGTTTCTCTCTCTCTCTCTCTCTCGCTCGCTCGCTCTCTTGCTCTCTCTCTCTCTCTGTATTTTAAAGGTTCTTGTCCTTTCTGGACATCTGTAGCATCCTGTTACTGTTAATGATTAATTCTAATTCTATGTTTCCTTCCGCCTGAACATTGACAGGAAATGGGAGTGACCTGATTGCCATGGAAATGAAGGTTACAGCAAATGACAATGGATCAATAAGTAACCTGACTGGGTAATTGTGTCAGAACAGTGGAAGGCCAAAGAATGAGAGTCCGTTGGTTCACTCTCTCATATACATAACTTCAGGGTGAATCCTAACTTCAACTGAAGTTCAATTTCCACTTAGTCTCCCAATGACATCAATGCGTTACTAAGTAAACATTTGAATTAAGTGGAAGTTAGGATTCGCACCCTGTGTTGAAACAGTGGAAGGCCAGAAAAGGATACATTGGCTCGCACACACACACACACACACACAATGAGACATCTAAAACAGTGGAGGCTGCTGAGGGGAGGACGGCTCATAATAATGGCATGTGTTCGACACCATTCCATTGACTCCGTTCCAGCCATTATTATGAGACGTCCTCCCCTCACCAGCCTCCACTGATCTAAAGGTACATACACAATACACATTCACTCTCCTCCTGTGAATTGCTAAATGATGCTTCTCTTATTGAGCTTATTGTTATTAGATACATCACTTCGCATGTGTCCCAAATGGCACTACTTTTGACCAGGGCTCATATATAAGGAAAAGGGTGCCATTTGGAACACAACCTTCATGTGCATTGTAGTCAGACGTCCTCAATACTGACAGTAAGGCCTCCCCCACTGTCCTCCCACTGCTCTGACACACACACACACACACACACACACAAGTAAACACGTACACACACAGCCCTCCTCCTCCTCCTGTGTATCTGGAGGAGTGTTCTGGTTGGGAATTCTTGTCACGGCCACCTGAACACTGAATGAGTGACGTCCCCTCCCCTCGTCACTCCAAACAGGTGTGGCAAGTTTTAAAGGAGCAGTATGAGGCAACACACACAAGGATAAGGAGAGAGAATGTCAACACACTGAGAATACTGTACACACACACTTGAACTCTACTTCAACCAGCACTCCCAACTTGGACATTGGGACCTCACCGATCACGACTCGCAGGTAAAACAATGTCATTTTAATGAATTATAACTGTCAACATTTCCATTTGAAGTTTTTGTTTTCTAGACTTCTACTTTTGTTAATTTCTCACTGTTTACGCAAAGTATTTTTGTGGAAAATTGTACGTAAAATTGAAGTTTACTTAAAGTGTATTCTTTAGATAACTAAAAGTTATTTTCAAGATATGGTACAATATGAGTCGAGTTATGGTCAGGACTTAAGTGAGAATATTTCTCTCTCCCCCCTTCATTCCCAATCTCCACCCAGATGTTCCCACTACAGCTCGTTAACCCTGAGTAACCTCTCCTTGGGGTCTTTTGTGTGTCCGTAGGTTCCAACAGGCTCACAGAACCAGGAAGATACTTGATATTGGACTCTGATCATATCTCACACAGAGAGAGAGAGAGAGAGAGAGAGAGAGAGAGAGAGAGAGAGAGAGAGAGAGAGAGAGAGAGAGAGAGAGAGAGAGAGAGAGAGAGAGAGAGAGAGAGAGAGAGAGAGAGAGAGAGAGAGAGAGAGAGAGAGAGAGAGAGAGAGAATACAGACCGAGTGTTTTCTTTAAAAGAGTTGTGGTGTAGAGACAGAACCAAACGACAGACATATTGAAAGAGAAAGGGTGATAGAGTTTTCCCTAAAAACAGTTGTAGTCCCTAGATTAGCTCGTAGAACCATAAGCTACCCAACAGCCTTGTCTCTCTTAGGCTGTGGTAATTAGAGAACTTCTCCACCTCTCTCCTTGAACCCTCAAGGCCGTGTACGCTGCCATGCAGACCTCCTTCCTCTTGATGGCGCTGTCCCTGTCCCTGCCAGGGGGCACCCAGGCCTTCAAACCCCTCATCTCAGCAGGGGGCTCTGTTACACACCGTGACATCACACAGAGGGCTGTCTTACGCAAAACCGCCGAGGTCTGTCGCGCCCTGTCCGTCGCCCAGGGGAGGGACTTCAGCCTGCCGGTGAGTTGGCTATTGGTGAAAGTTGTGACAGACAGGTAATGAACTGATGTTTTTGTAATTGGTTCTATAAGACAGCAATGAATGTACTAGTATATACAGTGCTGCTTGAAAGTATGTGAACCCCTTGTGCAATTACAGATTTCTTCAGTTTTTACCAGGAAATCTTCATTTAATTAGAACCAGTCTTTTTGATCTGACATAACAGGTTTATATTTACCAATACCATATGTTGGTGTAGATAAGTAATGCGTGTGGTAGAAAAACAAAATTAAAAAAGGAATTAGTGCAGGTGCAAAAATAAGTGAACCCCAAGTTGCATTGGTTAAATCAAGTAGGTAAGTAGAATCAGGTGGGTAAATGATTAGCTACCAAATTAACCATTCAAAGGAGAGATCGTTAGGAAAGAGTTTGGGCGGGACTCTGAAAAATAGAGATACGAAACCCGGTCAGTTTGGTGTTACCCATCTAGGTAAATGCACACAAAAGCACACCATGCCGAGAGGAAAGGAGCTCTCAGAGGACATCAGGATGAGGGTAGTGAGAGCACATCAATCTGGGGAAGGCAATAAAGTCATCTCAAAAAGATTTGAGCTCTATCAGTCCACTGTGAGGCAAATCATTTACAAATGGAGAGCATTTAACATGACAGCAACTTGGCCTAGAAGTGGACGCCCTTCCAAAATATCCCCAAGAGCCACAAGAACAATAATAAATCAGGTAAAAGCCAGCCCAAACATAACATCTAGAGATTTGCAGACCTCCCTTGCTGCATCTCAGGTAACTTTGCGTGCTTTAACAGTAAGAAATGCCATTCATGGGAGGGTTGCTAGGAAGAAGCCTCTGCTGTCAAAAAAGAACAAACTGCCCGTTTTAACTTTGCCAGAGACCACCTGGACAAACCTGAAGGATTCTGGAAGTCCATTCTCTGGACCGATGAGTTCAAAATTGATGTTTGGCAAAAAGCCAACACTGCCTACCACTAAAATAACCTTAACCCAACGGTCAAGCATGGTGGTGGGAATGTCATGATATGGGGCTGCTTTTCCTCCTCTGGACCTGGACGACTCCACATCATTAAGGGAACCATGAATTCTGAGGTATACCAGGAGATCCTTTAACAGAACATCATGCCATCAGTCAAGGAGCTAAAGCTGGGCAGAAAATGGATCTTCCAACAAGACAACGACCCAAAGCATTCAAGCAAATCTACCAAAGAATGGCTCAGGAGAAAGAAGATTTGTGTTTTGGATTGGCCAAGTCAAAGTCCTGACCTATAACCAATCGAGATGCTGTGGCAGGACCTGAAACGGGCAGTTCATGCCAGACACCACTCAAACCTCACTCAAATAGCTGAGTTCTGTAAGGAGGAGTGGGCAAAAATCCCTCAAAACAGATGTCAGAGACTTAATACTGGCTATAGGAGACCCTTTGCCTTGATGACAGCTTTGCACACTATTGGCATTCTCTCAACCAGCTTCATGAGGTAGTCACCTAGAATGCTTTTCCAACAGTCTTTCTACAATGTAGAAAATAGTAAAAATAAAGAAAAACTCTGGAATTAGTAGGTGTGCTCAAGCTTTTGACTGGTACTGTATATGTATGTATGTATGTATGTATGTATGTATGTATGTATGTATGTATGTATGTATGTATGTATGTATGTATGTATGTAAAATATATTACAACCACCACCAGTCAAAAGTTTGGACACACCTTGAATAATAGTGAAGACATCAAAACTATGAAATAACACATATGGAATCTATTAGTAACCAAAAAAGTGTTAAACAAATCTAAATATATTTTATATTTGAGATTCTTCAAATAGCCACACTTTGCCTTGATGACAGCTTTGCACACTCTTGGCATTCTCTCAACCAGCTTCACCTGGAATGCTTTTCCAACAGTCTTGAAGGAGTTCCAACATATGCTGAGCACTTGTTGGCTGCCTTTCCTTCACTCTGCCGTCCGACTCATCCCAAACCATCTCAATTGGGTTGAGGTTGGGTGATTGTGGACGCCAAGTCCTCTTATGCAGCACTCCATCACTCTCCTTCTTGGTAAAATAGCCTTACACAGCCTGGAGGTGTGTTGTGTCATTGTCCTGTTGAAAAACAAATGATAGTCCCACTAAGCCCAAACCAGATGGGATGGCATATCGCTGCAGAATGTTGTGGTAGCCATGCTGGTTAAGTGTGCCTTGAATTCTAAATAAATCACAGACAGTGTCACCAGCAAAGCACCCACACACCATATTACCTCCTCCTCCATGCTTTACGGTGGGAACTACACATGCGGAGACCATCCGTTCACCCACACCGCGTCTCACAAAGACACGGCGGTTGGAACCAAAATTTTCCAATTTGGACTCCAGAGCAAAGGACACATTTCCACCGGTCTAATGTCCATTGCTCGTGTTTCTTGGCCCAAGCAAGTATCTTCTTATTATTGGTGTCCTTTAGTAGTGGTTTCTTTGCAGCAATTCGATCATGAAGGCCTAATTCACATAGTCTCCTCTGAACAGTTGATGTTGAGATGTGTCTGTTACTTGAACTCTGTGAAGCATTTATTTGGGCTTCAATTTCTGAGGCTGGTAACTCTAATTAACTTATCCTCTGCAGCAGAGGTAACTTTCAAAGTTCTTGAAATGTTCCGTATTGACTGACCTTCATGTCTTAAAGTAGTGATGGACTTTAATTTCTCTTTGCTTATTTGAGCTATTCTTGCCATAATATGGACTTGATCTTTTACCAAATTGGGCTAGCTTCTGTAAACCCCCCCTTCATTGTCACAACACAACTGATTGGCTCAAACGCATTAACAAGGTAATACATTCCACAAATTACCTTTTAAGGCACACCTGTTAATTGAAATGCATTCCAGGTGACTACCTCATGAAGCTGGTTGAGAGAATGCCAAGAGCGTGCAAAGTTGTCATCAAGGCAAAGGGTGGCTATTTGAATATAAAATATATTTTGATTTGTTTAACACTTTTGGTTACTACATGATTCCATATGTGTTATTTCATAGTTTTGATGTCTTCACTATTATTCTACAATGTAAAAATAAAGAAAAACCCTTGAATGAGTAGGTGTGTCCAAACTTTTGACTGGTTGTTTGTGTGTGTGTGTGTGTGTGTATGTATGTGTATATACACTGTATATAAGACATTTTCACCAGTCTGAATGTTTTAGGATTTCATCACATCGTCGTTTCTCTTACTTGTGAGTTTCCTCTACTAACCAATGAATCTCTCTCTCTCTCTCTCTCTCTCTCTCTCTCTCTCTCTCTCTCTCTCTCTCTCCCTTTCTCTCTCTGTCTCTCTACCTCTGTCTGTCTTTCTCTCTGTCTGTCTCTCTCCGTCCCTTTCTCTCTACAGATTGATGACAGTCTGTCCATCTTCAAACTACAGAAGGCCTGCTCTGCAGACTCCTCTTCCTCCCTCGTCTCCACCATCCACTTCCAGAGCACCATCGTCAAGATGTACCTTAGCAATGCCCTGGTGGACATGGCGTTTGCCCTGAGCAAGGTGAGGATGACAATGATGACGACGATGATGGTGGTGATGATGGTGATGATGATGATGGTGATGATGATGGTGATAATGATGTGAGCCAGGCGCACCACTTCGACGGTGAGACCTTCCAGGGGGGGCGGGCCCTGATCACGGCGGGGGTGTCGGAGGTCAAGGCCAGCGTCAAACGAGAGAGCTTCCTGTTGGCCAGGCTGGCGCTGGGACGCGTCTGTCACACACTACAGGTGAGGTGTCTGTCACAATACAGGTGAAGGTGTCTGTCACAGTACAGGTGAAGTTGTCTGTCACACTACAGGTGAAGGTGTCTGTCACAGTACAGGTGAAGGTGTCTGTCACAATACAGGTGAAGGTGTCTGTCACAGTACAGGTGAAGGTGTCTGTCACAATACAGGTGAAGGTGTCTGTCACACTACAGGTGAAGGTGTCTGTCACAGTACAGGTGAGTGTGTCTGTCACAATACAGGTGAAGGTGTCTGTCACAATACAGGTGAAGATGTCTATCACAGTACATGTGAAGGTGTCTGTCACAGTACATGTGAAGGTGTCTGTCACAGTACAGGTGAAGGTGTCTGTCAGAGTACAGGTGATGTGTCTGTCACAGTACAGGTGAAGGTGTCTGTCAGAGTACAGGTGAGGTGTCTGTCACAATACAGGTGAAGGTGTCTGTCACAGTACAGGTGAGGTGTCTGTCACAATACAGGTGAAGCTGTCTGTCACAATACAGGTGAAGGTGTCCGTCACAGTACAGGTGAAGGTGTCTGTTACAGTACATGTTTAGGTGTCTATCACAGTACATGTGAAGGTGTCTGTCACAATACAGGTGAAGATGTCTATCACAGTACATGTGAAGGTGTCTGTCACAGTACAGGTGAAGATGTCTATCACAGTACATGTGAAGGTGTCTGTCACAGTACATGTAAAGGTGTCTGTCACAGTCCAGGTGAAGGTGTCTGTCACAGTACATGTTTAGGTGTCTGTCACAGTACAGGTGAAGGTGTCTGTCACAGTACAGGTGAAGTTGTCTTTCACACTACAGGTGAAGTTGTCTGTCACAGTACAGGTGAGGTGTCTGTCACAGTACAGGTGAAGGTGTCTGTCACAGTACATGTTTAGGTGTCTGTCACAGTACAGGTGAATGTGTCTGTCACAGTACAGGTGAAGGTGTCTGTCACAGTACAGGTGAAGTTGTCTATCACAATACAGGTGAAGTTGTCTGTCACAGTACAGGTGAGGTGTCTGTCACAGTACAGGTGAAGGTGTCTGTCACAGTACAGGTGAAGGTGTCTGTCACAGTACAGGTGAAGTTGTCTGTCACAGTACAGGTGAAGGTGTCTGTCACACTACAGGTGAAGGTGTCTGTCACACTACAGGTGAAGGTGTCTGTCACACTACAGGTGAAGGTGTCTATCACAATACAGGTGAAGGTGTCTATCACAATACAGGTGAAGGTGTCTATCACAATACAGGTGAAAGTCTGTCACACTACAGGTGAAGGTGTCTATCACAGTACAGGTGACACAGACACAAGCACGCATGCACACATACTACAGGTGAGAGAGGGAGATGATGAAGACTGAGTTAATTGTACTGATACTGTTGAGTTGATTGTACTGATACTGTTGAGTTGATTGTACTGATACTGTTGAGTTGATTGTACTGATACTGTTGAGTTGATTGTACTGATACTGTTGAGTTGATTGTGACTGTCTCTCCAGGATTTCTACAGCCACAGTAACTGGGTTGAGATGGGGAACAGACAGCCTTACAGCACTCTGATCAGACCTGACCTGCAACTGGTGAACCTGGCAGGTATTGTGTGTGAAACTCTCTGTAGTTTATTTAAGCCACTCCCAGATATATACCCACCTATATCGGCACAATACAGTTAACTACATGCAACACAAACATGTAGCTAAAACACCTACATTATAAAGGCATTTGTTCATAAAATAAGTATTTGGGTGTGTGCCAATGTCAACACTAAACCACTCCCTCCTTGTATCAGTCGACCAACCAGCCTGGAGAGTATAGACTCGTCATCACCTCTACACATACTTCACACCAAATCCACATTCTGTACTCTAACTCCAGTGGGGGAAAAAGTACCCAATTGTCATACTTGAATAAAAGTATAGATACCTTAATAGAAAGTTACTCAAGTCAAAGTAAATGTCACCCAGTAAAATACTACTTGAGTAAAAGTCTAAAATTATTTAGTTCTAAATATACTTAAGTATCAAAAGTAAATGTAATTGCTAAAATATACTTAAGTATCAAAAGTAAAAGAATAAATAATTTCAAATTCCTTCTATGAAGCAAAGCAGACAGCACCATTTTCTTGTTTTTAAATTGTATGGATAGCCACACTCCAACACTCAGACATCATTTACAAAAGATGCATTTGTGTTTAGTGAGTCTGCCAGATCAGAGGCAGAAGGGATGAACATGTGTTGTCTTGATAAGTGTGTCAATTGGACCATTTTCCTGTCTTGCTAAGCATTCAAAATGTAACAAGTACTTTTAGGTGTCAGGTAAAATGTATGGAGTAAAAAGTACATTATTTACTTTAGGAATGTAGTGAAGTAAAAGTAAAAGTTGTAAAAAATATAAATAGTACAGTAAAGCATAGATACCCCAAAAATCTACTTCAGTAGTACTTTAAAGTATTTTTACATCACTGTCTAACTCTACAGTGGATTGTCTGTCTGTCATTGTTGAGTGAACGTTACTACTGCTACTACCACACACACACCTTCACCCCCTCCAACACCCCCTCCTGTTCTAACCCCCTCTCCTCCCTCTCCAGGCCCCAGTCCTCCTGTTCTAACCCCCTCTCCCTCTCCAGCCCCAGTCCTCCTGTTCTAACCCCCTCTCCTCCCTCTCCAGGCCCCAGTCCTCCTGTTCTAACCCCCTCTCCTCCCTCTCCAGGCCCCAGTATTCCTGTTCTAACCCCCTCTCCCTCTCCAGGCCCCAGTACTCCTGTTCTAACCCCCTCTCCTCCCTCTCCAGACCCAGTCCTCCTGTTCTAACCCCCTCTCCCTCTCCAGGCCCCAGTACTCCTGTTCTAACCCCCTCTCCTCCCTCTCCAGCCCCAGTCCTCCTGTTCTAACCCCCTCTCCTCCCTCTCCACCCTCTCCAGCCCCAGTCCTCCTGTTCTAACCCCCTCTCCCTCTCCAGGCTCCAGTACTCCTGTTCTAACCCCCTCTCCCCCCTCTCCAGCCCCAGTCCTCCTGTTCTAACACCCTATCCTCCCTCTCCAGCCCCAGTCCTCCTGTTCTAACCCCCTCTCCCTCTCCAGGCTCCAGTACTCCTGTTCTAACCCCCTCTCCTCCCTCTCCAGGCCCCAGTCCTCTTGTTCTAACCCCCTCTCCTCCCTCTCCAGCCCCAGTACTCCTGTTCTAACCCCTCCTCCTCCCTCTCCCTCTCCAGCCCGTCCTCCTGTTCTAACCCCCTCTCCTCCCTCTCCATGCCCCAGTCCTCCTGTTCTAACCCCCTCTCCTCCCTCTCCAGGCCACAGTCCTCCTGTTCTAACCCCCTCTCCCTCTCCAGGTTCCAGTACTCCTGTTCTAACCCCCTCTCCTCCCTCTCCAGGACTCAGTACTCCTGTTCTAACCCCCTCTCCAGGCCCCAGTAATCCTGTTCTAACCCCCTCTCCTCCCTCTCCAGGACCCAGTACTCCTGTTCTAACCCCCTCTCCTCCCTCTCCATGCCCCAGTCCTCCTGTTCTAACCCCCTCTCCTCCCTCTCCAGGCCCCAGTACTCCTGTTCTAACCCCCTCTCCTCCCTCTCCAGGCCCCAGTACTCCTGTTCTAACCCCCTCTCCTCCCTTTCCAGGCCCCAGTACTCCTGTTCTAACCCCCTCTCCAGGCCCCAGTACTCCTGTTCTAACCCCCTCTCCAGCCCCAGTACTCCTGTTCTAACCCCCTATCCTCCCTCTCCAGCCCCAGTCCTCCTGTTCTAACCCCCTATCCTCCCTCTCCAGCCCCAGTCCTCATGTTCTAACCCCATCTCCCTCTCCAGTCCTCCTGTTCTAACCCCCTCTCCCTCTCCAGCCCCAGTACACCTGTTCTAACCCCTCCTCCTCCCTCTCCCTCTCCAGCCCGTCCTCCTGTTCTAACCCCCTCTCCTCCCTCTCCATGCCCCAGTCCTCCTGTTCTAACCCCCTCTCCTCCCTCTCCAGGCCACAGTCCTCCTGTTCTAACCCCCTCTCCCTCTCCAGGTTCCAGTACTCCTGTTCTAACCCCCTCTCCTCCCTCTCCAGGACTCAGTACTCCTGTTCTAACCCCCTCTCCAGGCCCCAGTACTCCTGTTCTAACCCCCTCTCCTCCCTCTCCAGGCCCCAGTACTCCTGTTCTAACCCCCTCTCTTCCCTCTCCAGGCCCCAGTACTCCTGTTCTAACCCCCTCTCCTCCCTTTTCAGGCCCCAGTACTCCTGTTCTAACCCCCTCTCCAGGCCCCAGTACTCCTGTTCTAACCCCCTCTCCAGCCCCAGTACTCCTGTTCTAACCCCCTCTCCCTCTCCAGGACTCAGTACTCCTGTTCTAACCCCCTCTCCTCCCTCTCCATGCCCCAGTCCTCCTGATCTAACCCCCTCTCCTCCCACTCCAGGCCCCAGTACTCCTGTTCTAACCCCCTCTCCTCCCTCTCCAGCCCCAGTCCTCCTGTTCTAACCCCCTCTCCTCCCTCTCCAGGACCCAGTCCTCCTGTTCTAACCCCCTCTCCTCCCTCTCCAGAACCCAGTCCTCCTGTTCTAACCCCCTATCCTCCCTCTCCAGCCCCAGTCCTCCTGTTCTAACCCCATCTCCCTCTCCAGGATCCAGTCCTCCTGTTCTAACCCCCTCTCCCTCTCCATGCCTCAGTCCTCCTGTTCTAACCCCCTCTCCTCCCTCTCCAGGCCCCAGTACTCCTGTTCTAACCCCCTCTCCTCCCTTTCCAGGCCCCAGTCCTCCTGTTCTAACCCCCTCTCCTCCCTCTCCAGCCCCAGTACTCCTGTTCTAACCCCCTCTCCTCCCTCTTCAGCCCCACTACTCCTGTTCTAACCCCCTCTCCCTCTCCAGGCCCCAGTCCTCCTGTTCTAACCCCCTCTCCTCCCTCTCCAGGCCCCAGTCCTCCTGTTCTAACCCCCTCTCCTCCCTCTCCAGGCCCCAGGACTCCTGTTCTAACCCCCTCTCCCTCTCCAGGCTCCAGTCCTCCTGTTCTAACCCCCTCTCCCTCTCCAGGCTCCAGTACTCCTGTTCTAACCCCCTCTCCTCCGTCTCCATGCCCCAGTCCTCCTGTTCTAACCCCCTCTCCTCCCTCTCCAGGCCCCAGTACCCCTGTTCTAACCCCCTCTCCTCCCTCTCCAGCCCCAGTCCTCCTGTTCTAACCACCTCTCCCTCTCCAGGCTCCAGTACTCCTGTTCTAACCCCCTCTCCCTCTCCAGGCTCCAGTACTCCTGTTCTAACCCCCTCTCCTCCCTCTCCAGCCCCAGTCCTCCTGTTCTAACCCCCTCTCCTCCCTCTCCATGCCCCAGTCCTCCTGTTCTAACCCCCTCTCCTCCCTCTCCAGCCCCAGTACTCCTGTTCTAACCCCCTCTCCCTCTCCAAGCTCCAGTACTCTTGTTCTAACCCCCTCTCCTCCGTCTCCAGGCTCCAGTACTCCTGTTCTATCCCCCTCTCCTCCCTCTCCAGGCCCCAGTCCTCCTGTTCCAACTCCCTCTCCTCCCTCTCCTCCCTCTCCATGCCCCAGTCCTCCTGTTCTAACCCCCTCTCCATGCCCCAGTCCTCCTGTTCTAACCCCCTCTCCTCCCTCTCCAGGCCCCAGTCCTCCTGTTCTAACCCCCTCTCCTCCCTCTCCAGGCCCCAGTCCTCCTGTTCTAACCCCCTCTCCCTCTCCAGGCCCCAGTACTCCTGTTCTAACCCCCTCTCCTCCCTCTCCAGGCCCCAGTACTCCTGTTCTAACCCCCTCTCCAGTCCCCAGTCCTCCTGTTCTAACCCCCTCTCCTCCCTCTCCAGGACCCAGTACTCCTGTTCTAACCCCCTCTCCTCCCTCTCCAGGCCCCAGTACTCCTGTTCTAACCCCCTCTCCTCCCTCTCCAGGCCCCAGTACTCCTGTTCTAACCCCCTCTCCTCCCTTTCCAGGCCCCAGTACTCCTGTTCTAACCCCCTCTCCAGGCCCCAGTACTCCTGTTCTAACCCCCTCTCCAGCCCCAGTACTCCTGTTCTAACCCATTCTCCCTCTCCAGGACTCAGTACTCCTGTTCTAACCCCCTCTCACTCTCCAGGCTCCAGTACTCCTGTTCTAACCCCCTCTCCTCCCTCTCCATGCCCCAGTCCTCCTGTTCTAACCCCCTATCCTCCCTCTCCAGCCCCAGTCCTCCTGTTCTAACCCCATCTCCCTCTCCAGGATCCAGTCCTCCTGTTCTAACCCCCTCTCCCTCTCCATGCCCCAGTCCTCCTGTTCTAACCCCCTCTCCTCCCTCTCCAGGCCCCAGTACTCCTGTTCTAACCCCCTCTCCTCCCTTTCCAGGCCCCAGTCCTCCTGTTCTAACCCCCTCTCCTCCCTCTCCAGCCCCAGTACTCCTGTTCTAACCCCCTCTCCTCCCTCTTCAGCCCCACTACTCCTGTTCTAACCCCCTCTCCCTCTCCAGGCCCCAGTCCTCCTGTTCTAACCCCCTCTCCTCCCTCTCCAGCCCCAGCCCTCCTGTTCTAACCCCATCTCCCTCTCCAGGATCCAGTCCTCCTGTTCTAACCCCCTCTCCCTCTCCATGCCTCAGTCCTCCTGTTCTAACCCCCTCTCCTCCCTCTCCAGGCCCCAGTACTCCTGTTCTAACCCCCTCTCCTCCCTTTCCAGGCCCCAGTCCTCCTGTTCTAACCCCCTCTCCTCCCTCTCCAGCCCCAGTACTCCTGTTCTAACCCCCTCTCCTCCCTCTCCAGCCCCAGTCCTCCTGTTCTAACCCCCTCTCCTCCCTCTCCAGGACCCAGTCCTCCTGTTCTAACCCCCTCTCCTCCCTCTCCAGAACCCAGTCCTCCTGTTCTAACCCCCTATCCTCCCTCTCCAGCCCCAGTCCTCCTGTTCTAACCCCATCTCCCTCTCCAGGATCCAGTCCTCCTGTTCTAACCCCCTCTCCCTCTCCATGCCTCAGTCCTCCTGTTCTAACCCCCTCTCCTCCCTCTCCAGGCCCCAGTACTCCTGTTCTAACCCCCTCTCCTCCCTTTCCAGGCCCCAGTCCTCCTGTTCTAACCCCCTCTCCTCCCTCTTCAGCCCCACTACTCCTGTTCTAACCCCCTCTCCTCCCTCTTCAGCCCCACTACTCCTGTTCTAACCCCCTCTCCCTCTCCAGGCCCCAGTCCTCCTGTTCTAACCCCCTCTCCTCCCTCTCCAGGCCCCAGTCCTCCTGTTCTAACCCCCTCTCCTCCCTCTCCAGGCCCCAGGACTCCTGTTCTAACCCCCTCTCCCTCTCCAGGCTCCAGTCCTCCTGTTCTAACCCCCTCTCCCTCTCCAGGCTCCAGTACTCCTGTTCTAACCCCCTCTCCTCCGTCTCCATGCCCCAGTCCTCCTGTTCTAACCCCCTCTCCTCCCTCTCCAGGCCCCAGTACCCCTGGTCTAACCCCCTCTCCTCCCTCTCCAGCCCCAGTCCTCCTGTTCTAACCACCTCTCCCTCTCCAGGCTCCAGTACTCCTGTTCTAACCCCCTCTCCCTCTCCAGGCTCCAGTACTCCTGTTCTAACCCCCTCTCCTCCCTCTCCAGCCCCAGTCCTCCTGTTCTAACCCCCTCTCCTCCCTCTCCATGCCCCAGTCCTCCTGTTCTAACCCCCTCTCCTCCCTCTCCAGCCCCAGTACTCCTGTTCTAACCCCCTCTCCCTCTCCAGGCTCCAGTACTCTTGTTCTAACCCCCTCTCCTCCGTCTCCAGGCTCCAGTACTCCTGTTCTATCCCCCTCTCCTCCCTCTCCAGGCCCCAGTCCTCCTGTTCCAACTCCCTCTCCTCCCTCTCCTCCCTCTCCATGCCCCAGTCCTCCTGTTCTAACCCCCTCTCCATGCCCCAGTCCTCCTGTTCTAACCCCCTCTCCTCCCTCTCCAGGCCCCAGTCCTCCTGTTCTAACCCCCTCTCCTCCCTCTCCAGGCCCCAGTCCTCCTGTTCTAACCCCCTCTCCCTCTCCAGGCCCCAGTACTCCTGTTCTAACCCCCTCTCCTCCCTCTCCAGGCCCCAGTACTCCTGTTCTAACCCCCTCTCCAGTCCCCAGTCCTCCTGTTCTAACCCCCTCTCCTCCCTCTCCAGGACCCAGTACTCCTGTTCTAACCCCCTCTCCTCCCTCTCCAGGCCCCAGTACTCCTGTTCTAACCCCCTCTCCTCCCTCTCCAGGCCCCAGTACTCCTGTTCTAACCCCCTCTCCTCCCTTTCCAGGCCCCAGTACTCCTGTTCTAACCCCCTCTCCAGGCCCCAGTACTCCTGTTCTAACCCCCTCTCCAGCCCCAGTACTCCTGTTCTAACCCATTCTCCCTCTCCAGGACTCAGTACTCCTGTTCTAACCCCCTCTCACTCTCCAGGCTCCAGTACTCCTGTTCTAACCCCCTCTCCTCCCTCTCCATGCCCCAGTCCTCCTGTTCTAACCCCCTATCCTCCCTCTCCAGCCCCAGTCCTCCTGTTCTAACCCCATCTCCCTCTCCAGGATCCAGTCCTCCTGTTCTAACCCCCTCTCCCTCTCCATGCCCCAGTCCTCCTGTTCTAACCCCCTCTCCTCCCTCTCCAGGCCCCAGTACTCCTGTTCTAACCCCCTCTCCTCCCTTTCCAGGCCCCAGTCCTCCTGTTCTAACCCCCTCTCCTCCCTCTCCAGCCCCAGTACTCCTGTTCTAACCCCCTCTCCTCCCTCTTCAGCCCCACTACTCCTGTTCTAACCCCCTCTCCCTCTCCAGGCCCCAGTCCTCCTGTTCTAACCCCCTCTCCTCCCTCTCCAGCCCCAGCCCTCCTGTTCTAACCCCATCTCCCTCTCCAGGATCCAGTCCTCCTGTTCTAACCCCCTCTCCCTCTCCATGCCTCAGTCCTCCTGTTCTAACCCCCTCTCCTCCCTCTCCAGGCCCCAGTACTCCTGTTCTAACCCCCTCTCCTCCCTTTCCAGGCCCCAGTCCTCCTGTTCTAACCCCCTCTCCTCCCTCTCCAGCCCCAGTACTCCTGTTCTAACCCCCTCTCCTCCCTCTTCAGCCCCACTACTCCTGTTCTAACCCCCTCTCCCTCTCCAGGCCCCAGTCCTCCTGTTCTAACCCCCTCTCCTCCCTCTCCAGGCCCCAGTCCTCCTGTTCTAACCCCCTCTCCTCCCTCTCCAGGCCCCAGGACTCCTGTTCTAACCCCCTCTCCCTATCCAGGCTCCAGTCCTCCTGTTCTAACCCACTCTCCCTCTCCAGGCTCCAGTACTCCTGTTCTAACCCCCTCTCCTCCGTCTCCATGCCCCAGTCCTCCTGTTCTAACCCCCTCTCCTCCCTCTCCAGGCCCCAGTACCCCTGTTCTAACCCCCTCTCCTCCCTCTCCAGCCCCAGTCCTCCTGTTCTAACCCCCTCTCCCTCTCCAGGCTCCAGTACTCCTGTTCTAACCCCCTCTCCCTCTCCAGGCTCCAGTACTCCTGTTCTAACCCCCTCTCCTCCCTCTCCAGCCCCAGTCCTCCTGTTCTAACCTCCTCTCCTCCCTCTCCATGCCCCAGTCCTCCTGTTCTAATCCCCTCTCCTCCCTCTCCAGCCCCTGTACTCCTGTTCTAACCCCCTCTCCCTCTCCAGGCTCCAGTACTCTTGTTCTAACCCCCTCTCCTCCGTCTCCAGGCTCCAGTACTCCTGTTCTATCCCCATCTCCTCCCTCTCCAGGCCCCAGTCCTCCTGTTCCAACTCCCTCTCCTCCCTCTCCTCCCTCTCCATGCCCCAGTCCTCCTGTTCTAACCCCCTCTCCATGCCCCAGTCCTCCTGTTCTAACCCCCTCTTCTCCCTCTCCAGGCTCCAGTACTCCTGTTCTAACCCCCTCTCCTCCCTCTCCAGCCCCAGTCCTCCTGTTCTAACCCCCTCTCCTCCCTCTCCATGCCCCAGTCCTCCTGTTCTAACCCCCTCTCCTCCCTCTCCAGCCCCAGTACTCCTGTTCTAACCCCCTCTCCCTCTCCAGGCTCCAGTACTCTTGTTCTAACCCCCTCTCCTCCGTCTCCAGGCTCCAGTACTCCTGTTCTATCCCCCTCTCCTCCCTCTCCAGGCCCCAGTCCTCCTGTTCCAACTCCCTCTCCTCCCTCTCCTCCCTCTCCATGCCCCAGTCCTCCTGTTCTAACCCCCTCTCCATGCCCCAGTCCTCCTGTTCTAACCCCCTCTCCTCCCTCTCCAGGCCCCAGTCCTCCTGTTCTAACCCCCTCTCCTCCCTCTCCAGGCCCCAGTCCTCCTGTTCTAACCCCCTCTCCCTCTCCAGGCCCCAGTACTCCTGTTCTAACCCCCTCTCCTCCCTCTCCAGGCCCCAGTACTCCTGTTCTAACCCCCTCTCCAGTCCCCAGTCCTCCTGTTCTAACCCCCTCTCCTCCCTCTCCAGGACCCAGTACTCCTGTTCTAACCCCCTCTCCTCCCTCTCCAGGCCCCAGTACTCCTGTTCTAACCCCCTCTCCTCCCTCTCCAGGCCCCAGTACTCCTGTTCTAACCCCCTCTCCTCCCTTTCCAGGCCCCAGTACTCCTGTTCTAACCCCCTCTCCAGGCCCCAGTACTCCTGTTCTAACCCCCTCTCCATCCCCAGTACTCCTGTTCTAACCCATTCTCCCTCTCCAGGACTCAGTACTCCTGTTCTAACCCCCTCTCACTCTCCAGGCTCCAGTACTCCTGTTCTAACCCCCTCTCCTCCCTCTCCATGCCCCAGTCCTCCTGTTCTAACCCCCTATCCTCCCTCTCCAGCCCCAGTCCTCCTGTTCTAACCCCATCTCCCTCTCCAGGATCCAGTCCTCCTGTTCTAACCCCCTCTCCCTCTCCATGCCCCAGTCCTCCTGTTCTAACCCCCTCTCCTCCCTCTCCAGGCCCCAGTACTCCTGTTCTAACCCCCTCTCCTCCCTTTCCAGGCCCCAGTCCTCCTGTTCTAACCCCCTCTCCTCCCTCTCCAGCCCCAGTACTCCTGTTCTAACCCCCTCTCCTCCCTCTTCAGCCCCACTACTCCTGTTCTAACCCCCTCTCCCTCTCCAGGCCCCAGTCCTCCTGTTCTAACCCCCTCTCCTCCCTCTCCAGCCCCAGCCCTCCTGTTCTAACCCCATCTCCCTCTCCAGGATCCAGTCCTCCTGTTCTAACCCCCTCTCCCTCTCCATGCCTCAGTCCTCCTGTTCTAACCCCCTCTCCTCCCTCTCCAGGCCCCAGTACTCCTGTTCTAACCCCCTCTCCTCCCTTTCCAGGCCCCAGTCCTCCTGTTCTAACCCCCTCTCCTCCCTCTCCAGCCCCAGTACTCCTGTTCTAACCCCCTCTCCTCCCTCTTCAGCCCCACTACTCCTGTTCTAACCCCCTCTCCCTCTCCAGGCCCCAGTCCTACTGTTATAACCCCCTCTCCTCCCTCTCCAGGCCCCAGTCCTCCTGTTCTAACCCCCCTCTCCTCCCTCTCCAGGCCCCAGGACTCCTGTTCTAACCCCCTCTCCCTATCCAGGCTCCAGTCCTCCTGTTCTAACCCACTCTCCCTCTCCAGGCTCCAGTACTCCTGTTCTAACCCCCTCTCCTCCGTCTCCATGCCCCAGTCCTCCTGTTCTAACCCCCTCTCCTCCCTCTCCAGGCCCCAGTACCCCTGTTCTAACCCCCTCTCCTCCCTCTCCAGCCCCAGTCCTCCTGTTCTAACCCCCTCTCCCTCTCCAGGCTCCAGTACTCCTGTTCTAACCCCCTCTCCCTCTCCAGGCTCCAGTACTCCTGTTCTAACCCCCTCTCCTCCCTCTCCAGCCCCAGTCCTCCTGTTCTAACCTCCTCTCCTCCCTCTCCATGCCCCAGTCCTCCTGTTCTAATCCCCTCTCCTCCCTCTCCAGCCCCAGTACTCCTGTTCTAACCCCCTCTCCCTCTCCAGGCTCCAGTACTCTTGTTCTAACCCCCTCTCCTCCGTCTCCAGGCTCCAGTACTCCTGTTCTATCCCCCTCTCCTCCCTCTCCAGGCCCCAGTCCTCCTGTTCCAACTCCCTCTCCTCCCTCTCCTCCCTCTCCATGCCCCAGTCCTCCTGTTCTAACCCCCTCTCCATGCCCCAGTCCTCCTGTTCTAACCCCCTCTCCTCCCACTCCAGGCCCCAGTCCTCCTGTTGTAACCCCCTCTCCTCCCTCTCCAGGCCCCAGTCCTCCTGTTCTAACCCCCTCTCCCTCTCCAGGCCCCAGTACTCCTGTTCTAACCCCCTCTCTTCCCTCTCCAGGCCCCAGTACTCCTGTTCTAACCCCCTCTCCAGTCCCCAGTCCTCCTGTTCTAACCCCCTCTCCTCCCTCTCCAGGACCCAGTACTCCTGTTCTAACCCCCTCTCCTCCCTCTCCAGGCCCCAGTACTCCTGTTCTAACCCCCTCTCCTCCCTCTCCAGGCCCCACTACTCCTGTTCTAACCCCCTCTCCTCCCTCTCCAGGCCCCAGTACTCCTGTTCTAACCCCCTCTCCAGGCCCCAGTACTCCTGTTCTAACCCCCTCTCCAGCCCCAGTACTCCTGTTCTAACCCATTCTCCCTCTCCAGGACTCAGTACTCCTGTTCTAACCCCCTCTCACTCTCCAGGCTCCAGTACTCCTGTTCTAACCCCCTCTCCTCCCTCTCCATGCCCCAGTCCTCCTGTTCTAACCCCCTATCCTCCCTCTCCAGCCCCAGTCCTCCTGTTCTAACCCCATCTCCCTCTCCAGGATCCAGTCCTCCTGTTCTAACCCCCTCTCCCTCTCCATGCCCCAGTCCTCCTGTTCTAACCCCCTCTCCTCCCTCTCCAGGCCCCAGTACTCCTGTTCTAACCCCCTCTCCTCCCTTTCCAGGCCCCAGTCCTCCTGTTCTAACCCCCTCTCCTCCCTCTCCAGCCCCAGTACTCCTGTTCTAACCCCCTCTCCTCCCTCTTCAGCCCCACTACTCCTGTTCTAACCCCCTCTCCCTCTCCAGGCCCCAGTCCTCCTGTTCTAACCCCCTCTCCTCCCTCTCCAGGCCCCAGTCCTCCTGTTCTAGCCCCCTCTCCTCCCTCTCCAGGCCCCAGGACTCCTGTTCTAACCCCCTCTCCCTCTCCAGGCTCCAGTCCTCCTGTTCTAACCCCCTCTCCCTCTCCAGGCTCCAGTACTCCTGTTCTAACCCCCTCTCCTCCGTCTCCATGCCCCAGTCCTCCTGTTCTAACCCCCTCTCCTCCCTCTCCAGGCCCCAGTACCCCTGTTCTAACCCCCTCTCCTCCCTCTCCAGCCCCAGTCCTCCTGTTCTAACCCCCTCTCCCTCTCCAGGCTCCAGTACTCCTGTTCTAACCCCCTCTCCCTCTCCAGGCTCCAGTTCTCCTGTTCTAACCCCCTCTCCTCCCTCTCCAGCCCCAGTCCTCCTGTTCTAACCCCCTCTCCTCCCTCTCCATGCCCCAGTCCTCCTGTTCTAACCCCCTCTCCTCCCTCTCCAGCCCCAGTACTCCTGTTCTAACCCCCTCTCCTCCGTCTCCAGGCTCCAGTACTCCTGTTCTAACCCCCTCTCCTCCCTCTCCAGGCCCCAGTCCTCCTGTTCCAACTCCCTCTCCTCCCTCTCCATGCCCCAGTCCTCCTGTTCTAACCCCCTCTCCATGCCCCAGTCCTCCTGTTCTAACCCCCTCTCCTCCCTCTCCAGGTCCCAGTCCTCCTGTTCTAACCCCTCTCCTCCCTCTCCAGGCCCCAGTCCTCCTGTTCTAACCCCCTCTCCCTCTCCAGGCCCCAAAACTCCTGTTCTAACCCCCTCTCCTCCCTCTCCAGGCCCCAGTACTCCTGTTCTAACCCCCTCTCCAGTCCCCAGTCCTCCTGTTCTAACCCCCTCTCCTCCCTCTCCAGCCCCAGTCCTCCTGTTCTAACCCCTTCTCCTCCCTCTCCAGGCCCTAGTCCTCCTGTTCTAACCCCCTCTCCCTCTCCAGGACCCAGTCCTCCTGTTCTAACCCCCTCTCCCTCTCCCTCTCCAGGCCCCAGTACTCCTGTTCTAACCCCCTCTCCTCCCTCTCCAGGCCCCAGTCCTCCTGTTCTAACCCCCTCTCCTCCCTCTCCAGGCCCCAGTACTCCTGTTCTAACCCCCTCTCCTCCCTTTCCATGCCCCAGTCCTCCTGTTCTAACCCCCTCTTCTCCCTCTCCAGGCCCCAGTCCTCCTGTTCTAACCCCCTCTCCTCCCTCTCCATGCCCCAGTACTTCTGTTCTAACCCCCTCTCCCTCTCCAGGACCCATTACTCCTGTTCTATACCCCCTCTCCTCCCTCTCCATGCCCCAGTACTCCTGTTCTAACCCCCTCTCCCTCTCCAGGACCCAGCACTCCGACCTGTAGGAACTGTATAGGAGGTAACTGTACTGATAACATCCTACCAGAGGTCTTACAGCAGGGCCTGCTCACCTCTGGATACTTCAACCTGTTCTCCTCCAACAAACCTGCAGGTACGCACACACACACACACACCATACACACACCACACACACACACACACTTCCTCTTTATATTTGACAGCAGCTAATGGGGATCCTAAAAAATACTAAATACACTGATGCAAACTAACTCACACACTCATCTCTCCCTCCCCTAGGTAAGTGTAGCCACGGCGGGTTTTTTGACCGGACCAGCGGTCGGGATCCGGTAGGGGGCATCAATAAGGACGACGTGGGGTCCAGTCACGGTCACCTCCACCACACCGCAGCCGATGTGGCGGTCAACGCTACCATGGAACTACTGGAGGACATCAGAGGAGCTGCCGGGGACAAGGACTTCCTACGGTGAGAGAGAGAGGCTGAAGTAGGTGGGCGATGTTTAGGCAAGAGGTGTTTATTTGTGACGTTTTGTGTTAAAATGTAGGATTTGATCAGTACTATGGGTAAGGATTAGGCTGCTGTATGATGAAGGAGCTGTCATTGTAAACTGTTGGGATGAGCTAGGATAGCAAAGGTTGTTTTTGGTTCATAATTCCTACTCCATAATCTCCCTCTCTCTCTCCCAGGTTAATTGGCATCACCCAGTCATCAGTGTTGTGTTTTGTCATCGACACCACAGGAAGTATGAGTGATGACATCACTGAGGCTAAGAGAGTGTCCTTCTCCATCATCGACAGTAAGAGAGGAACCCAGCAGGAACCTTCATCATACATCCTGGTCCCCTTCAATGACCCAGGTGGGTGTTAGCCTGGTCCCAGATCTGTTAGTGCTGTCCCACTCCAACATTATTGTCAAGTCACATGCCAAGTGCCTGCCCTGAAACTGGGAGCAGAATGACTGTTTTAACACAAACTTATCTTTTTACTTGTGTGGAATAACAATTAATTTTCACGTCCAATTAAATCATGTGGTGTGTGTGCTTGTGTGTGTGTGTGTGTGTGTGTGGGGGGGGGGGGGGGGTTGCAGGATTTGGGCCTCTGATCAGCACAACAAACGCAGACATTTTCAAACAGAGCATCAACGCCCTGACAGCATCAGGAGGAGGAGACGTACCAGAGCTGTGCCTGTCGGGACTACAGGTGTGTAGTGTGTGTGTGTGGACAGGCGATGTCATGAGCAAAAGTTACTTTCACAGTTCCAATATGAAGGCTGTATTTGAATGGCTGCATTTGAAATGTGGTTGCCTGTTTTTTGCAACTCTGCCAGAACTGGTTAGTTAGCCAGTGGACTGAAAATGTTATTTCCCATAGAGTTCCAGTAGTTGATCCCAGTGTGGTCTGACTGGTGTGTATATGTTGTAATTCCCAGCTGGCCCTCACGACCGCGCCACCCTCCTCTGAGATCTTTGTGTTCACTGATGCTCCTGCTAAAGACACCGCACTGAAGAGCACTGTCACCGCCCTCATAGAGAGCACCAAGTCTGTGGTTAGTAGTTTTCACTACAGTTTCTCTCTGTCTCTGTCTCTCTCACTCTGTCTCTCCCCCTTTTGAGACACAGTTTACTGTTTGTGGGCTCACAAGGTGTCTGAGTGTGATGTAAATGCCAGCCATTATGTTACATCTCAAAGTATCTTCTTCTTTCCTTACTTTGACTTTCCTTTAATCCTTAATTCTGTCATCAACCTCTCTCTACCTTTCCTCTCCTCTCCTCTCCTCTCCTCTCCTCTCCTCTCCTCTCCTCTCCTCTCCTCTCCTCTCCTCTCCTCTCCTCTCCTCTCCTCTCCTCTCCTCTCCTCTCCTCTCCTCTCCTCTCCTCTCCTCTCCTCTCCTCTCCTCTCCTCTCTACTTCTCATTGCCTCTCCTCTCTCTACCTCTCCTCCATACCTCTCCTTTCCTCACCTCTCTCTACCTCTCCTCTCCTCACCTCTCTCTACCTCTCCTCTCTCTACCTCTCCTCTCTATACCTCTCCTCTCTCTACCTCTCCTTTCCTCTCCTCTCTCTACCTCTCCTCTCTACCTCTCCTCTGCCATCTTCTCTCCTCTCGTCAGGTGACCTTCATGTTGACTGACAACCTCCGCTCAAGTCGTCGCCGTAGGCATTCCGTGGGCGGGGCTTCAGATGTATGGCCCAGTCAGGGTAGAGCCTCCAACCGGATGGCCCAATCAGACGCTCAGCTGTACCATGACCTTGCCCAGGCCTCTGGAGGTCAACCAATCAATCAATCATTCTTATTCACAAAGCAGTTGTCCCAAAGTGCTATACAGCTTCTTATAGAATTATTAGAACATACTGTGTTCCCTTCCTCCAGGTCAGGCCATTGAGGTCACCAAGGTCGACCTACACCGGGCCACCAGCGTCATCGAGGACGCCTCTGCTGCAGCACAGGTATGGCAAAGAGAGGAGAGGTAGAGAGGAGAGGTAGAGAGAGGAGAGGAGAGGAGAGGTAGAGAGAGGTGAGGAGAGGAGAGGTAGAGAGAGGAGAGGAGAGGTAGAGAGAGGTGAGGAGAGGAGAGGTAGAGAGAGGTGAGGAGAGGCAGAGAGAGGAGAGGAAAGGAGAGGTATAGAGGAGAGGTAGAGAGAGGAGAGGAAAGGAGAAGTAGAGAGGAGAGGAGAGGAGAGGAGAGGAGAGGAGAGGAGAGGAGAGGCGTTGCAAGCGCCATGCTCTACCAACTGAGCTACAGGGGACTTTTTCCACATTTTGTGACGTTACAGCCTTATTTAAAAAATGATTAAATCGTTTTTCTTCCTCATCAATCTACACACAACACCCCATAATGACAAAGCAAAAACAGGTTTTTAGAAATGTTTGCAATTTTAGAAAAAATTAAATGTCACATTTACAAAAGTATTCAGACCCTTTACTCAGTACCATGTTGAAGCATCTTTAGCAGTGATTACAGACTTGAGCCTTCTTTGGTATGACGCTACAAGCTTGGCACTCTATCAGTATTTGGGGAGTTTCTCCCAATCTTCTCTGCAGATCCTCTCAAGCTCAGTCAGGTTGGATGGGGAGCGTCGCTGCACAGCTATTTTCAGGTCTCTCCAGAGATGTTCGATCAGGTTCAAGTTTGGGCTCTGGCTGGGCCACCCAAGGACATTCAGAGACTTGTCACGAAGCCACTCCTGCATTGGCTTGGCTGTGTGCTTAGGGTCGCTGTCCAGTTAGAAGGTGAACCTTGCCCTAGTCTGAGGTCCCGAACCCTCTGGAGCAGGATTTCATCAAGGATCTCTATGTACTTTGCTCCGTTCGTCTTTCCCTCAATCCTGACTAGTCTCCCAGTTCCTGCCGCTGAAAAACATTCCCACAGCATGATGCTGCCACCACCATGCTTCACCGTAGGGATGGTGCCAGGTTTCCTCCAGACGTGACGTTTGGCATTCAGGCCAAAGAGATCAATCTTGGTTTCATCAGACCAGAGAATCTTGTTTCTCTTGGTCTGAGAGTCCTTTAGGTGCCTTTTGGCAAACTCCAAGTGGGCTGTCATGTGCCTTTTACTGAGGAGTGGCTTCCATCTGGCCTGATTGGTGGAGTGTTGTAGAGATGGTTGTCCTTCTGGAATGTTCTCCCATCTCCACAGAGGAACACTAGATCTCTGTCAGAGTGACCATCGGGTTCTTGGTCACATCCCTGGACAAGGCCCTTCTTCCCAGATTACTCAGTTTGGCCGGGCGGCCAGCTCAAGGAAGAGTCTTGGTGGTTCCATACTTCTTCCATTTAGGAATGATGGAAGCCACTGTGTTCATGGGGACCGTCAATGCTGCAGAATTTTTTGGTACCCTTCCCCAGATCTGTGCCTCAACACAATCCTGTCTTGGAGCTCTACGGACAATTCCTTCGACCTCATGGTCTTTGCTCTGACATGCACTGTCAGCTGTGGGTCCTTATAGAGACAGGTGTGTGCCTTTCCAAATCATGTCCATCATTTTAATTTAACACAGGTGGACTCCAATCAAGTTGTAGAAACATCTCAAGGATGATCAATGGAAACGGGATGCACCTGAGCTCAATTTCGAGTCTCATAGCAAAGGGTCTGAATACTTATGTAAATAAGGTATTTCTGTTTTTTTCTTTGTAATACATTTGCAAAGATTACGAAAAACCTGTTTTCACTTTGTCATTATGGGGGTATTGTGTGTAGATTGATGAGGAAAAACATTTATTGAATCAATTTTAGAATTAGGCTGTAACATAACAAAATGTGGAAAAAGTCAAGGGGTCTGAATACTTTCCGAATGCACTGTATCTAGTGTATTGTCTATTAACCCCTCCTCCTCCAGGTGACTGTTCTACAGGAGGTAAGGAGCCCAGGAAAGGCAGATAATTTCTCATTCACAGTAGACGAGTCTATGAGAAACCTGAATGCTTACATCACAGGAGGATCCCTCTCCTTCACTCTCACCAGCCCTTCAGGTGTGTGTGTGTTTGACAGCCAGGTGTAACTGGATTTACTGTACACGTCACCTGTCCAGGTAAAGTTTGGGATAATCAGATGTCCCTCTCCTCCCTCCAGGTGTGTCCCAGAGTGACAGTGAGACCAACGGTCCCCTGGGGACCATCCAGACCGTGGGGAACCTACGCCGCGTCTCTCTGACCTCACACAACCATACAGGATTATGGGAAATCAGTATGAACTCCATAGAGTCCTACTCACTGAAGGTCATAGGTCAGTACAGTGTAAAGTGGAGAGCTCTGATCCCTGGTCAACAGTAGTACATTATATATACGGAATAGGGTTTCCCTTCTCATCACAGCATTGAGATATCTATCTTTATTCTCTATGTAAGAATTGTTTAAGGGATTAGCTAAAGTGTGTATGTGTGTGTGTGTGTGTGTTTCAGGTCAGAGCTCTGTTAATTTTGGCTACCATTTCGTGGAGGGTTTCGGGGGGGCTCATGGAGACTTTGGGCTCAAAGAGGGCCGTCCTCTCACAGGTAACAATAAAGAACAGAAGTAACCGCCTACGGTACCGACTTTGTCATCTTCATCTTCCATAGCATCACAGCAGAGTAGTTTAAAATAATGTTACAAAATAATAACTTCCTCTTCCTCTCTTCTTTCCCACTGTTTCTGCCTCATTTAATCCCTCGCTCTGTTCCCCTCTTTCATTATTTCTCTCTTCCTCTTTTCACTTCTCTCCTCTCCCTCTGTCTCTCTTCACCACCCTGTCTCTATACCCTCTCTCTCCTCTCCCTCTGTCTCTCTTCACCACCCTGTCTCTACACCCTCTCTCTCCTCTCCCTCTGTCTCTCTTCACCACTCTGTCTCTACACACTCTCTCTCCTCTCCCTCTGTCTCTCTTCACCACCCTGTCTCTACACACACTCTCTCTCTCCTCTCCCTCTGTCTCTCTTCACCACCCTGTCTCTACACACACTCTCTCCTCTCCCTCTGTCTCTCTTCACCACCCTGTCTCTACACACACTCTCTCTCTCCTCTCCCTCTGTCTCTCTTCACCACCCTGTCTCTACACCCTCTCTCTCCTCTCCCTCTGTCTCTCTTCACCACTCTGTCTCTACACACTCTCTCTCCTCTCCCTCTGTCTCTCTTCACCACCCTGTCTCTACACACACTCTCTCTCTCCTCTCCCTCTGTCTCTCTTCACCACCCTGTCTCTACACACACTCTCTCCTCTCCCTCTGTCTCTCTTCACCACCCTGTCTCTACACACACTCTCTCTCTCCTCTCCCTCTGTCTCTCTTCACCACCCTGTCTCTACACACACTCTCTCTCTCCTCTCCCTCTGTCTCTCTTCACCACCCTGTCTCTACACCCTCTCTCTCCTCTCCCTCTGTCTCTCTTCACCACCCTGTCTCTACACCCTCTCTCTCCTCTCCCTATGTCTCTTCATCACCACCCTGTCTCTACACACACTCTCTCTCTCCTCTCCCTCTGTCTCTCTTCACCACCCTGTCTCTACACACACTCTCTCTCCTCTCCCTCTGTCTCTCTTCACCACCCTGTCTCTACACCCTCTCTCTCCTCTCCCTCTTTCTCTCTTCACCACCCTGTCTCTACACACACTCTCTCTCTCCTCTCCCTCTGTCTCTCTTCACCACCCTGTCTCTACACCCTCTCTCTCTCTCCTCTCCCTCTGTCTCTTTTCACCACCCTGTCTCTACACCCTCTCTCTCTCTCTCTTTTCATCCCATGTCTCTCCACCTCTCTCTACCTTTTTTACCCCCCCCCCCCCCCCCCCCCCACACTCTATCCCTCTCCCCCCACCCACTCCCAGGTGGTAACATAACCCTGCTAGTGTCTGTAACGGGGGGTGACTCTGTCACTGTGACGGAGGTGGCCCTGGTCGAGGCCTCGGGGTCAGGATCAGAAGTCAATGGAACCCTGCAGTCGCTAGGCGGCACCGGCAGCGGGGACTTCCTGGTTACCATGGCCAAAGTCCCGCAGGGGGAGTTTGTGGTGCGTCTGAGGGGAGAGACCAGCAGTGCCACCACCAAATCATCACCTAGCCTCTTCCAGAGACAGGCCTCCACTCAGATAAAGACTTCCAGCATCTCTGTTATGGTCAGTCGGTTTCCTCTTGTAGAACTCTGAAATTGCACCCTTTTCCTTTGGACCAGGGCCACTAGGGCTCTGGTGAAAAGTAGTGCACTATATATAAGGAATAGGATGCCATTTTGGACAGACCCTGTCTTATTGTTAAAAAGTGAAGTTCTTATCTCCCCAGGCCCAGGCTGACAGTACTCTAGAACCCGGTTCTACCATTTCCGTCCTCTTCACCGTGACGATGGTCAACGGAACCGGAGGAACCTTTACCGTCCGAGCAACCAACGACCGTGGCTTCACTTCCTCCTTCCCTGCCAGCGTCTCCATTGTGACCAGGGGCGGCTTGGCCAATGGTACAGTGACCCTCACGGCGCCCGCCAGCACCCCGTCGGGAACAGACGTCACCCTGACCATCGAGGCAGAGTCCGCTGGAGCTGCAGACTTGAACTACGCCATCCTGCGTCTCTCTGTTGTCAGCAAGGTAAGGGTCGTATTCCAAAACTCTAACATGGGCCTGGCCTCCTTTCCTCATTTCCTCTCTCCCTTATGGCACCTGGTTTGAAAGCTACCAGCTCTACTGGTAAGAGATGGTTCTACCACTACTTCAGTTGTCTGACTAAGCTCTCTATCTGTCTCTGTGTCTCTGTCTCCCCCCCTCCTCCAGGTGACAGATTTCACCCCTCCCCAGTGCGGGGTGGTCAGCGTCTCGTCCAACTGCCCGGCTGACTGCAGTGCCTCCTACTGGCAGCTCTCTGCCACCATGACCGACGGTGTCAACGGGACGGGCATTGACCGAGTCACCCTGCGCCAGGGCAACGGGACCCTGAACACTTCTACTGCGGTGGGCACCGGAGGCGAGAACGTGACCTGGGTGGCCTACAGCGCCACCTGCTGTTCAAAGAAGGTAGAACTGGTGGTTGTGGACAAGGCAGGCAACGTGGGTGTGTGTCTGGGCTCAGTGAAGGACTCTGTTGGGGTGGTTGTGAGCTCTACAGCCCAGGCCTCTGTCACCAACACTACAGCTGTACCTGTAGTTAGTACTACATCCTCCGGAGGACCACCTTTGACTCTGTCCCTGTATCTAAGGATCTGTGTGATGCTTTCTCTCCTCATGTGGAATAGAGTAGAGCTATAGAGTTGTATAATAGTTCATATAGGTACTGTAGAGTTAATGTGGAATCAGTGCAAAGAGAATCATGTCATCAGACGTAACTGGTATGTATATGTTATGCTGTACTAAGAGACAAGTGGAATGTGTAATGAACATGTGGAAATATGAACTCTTTGTCATAAAACACTGTGGAAACTCTGTCATAATACACTATGGAAACTGTCATAATACACTGTGGAAACTCTGTCATAATACACTGTGGAAACTCTGTCATAATACACTGTGGAAACTGTCATAATACACTGTGGAAACTGTCATAATACACTGTGGAAACTCTGTCATAATACACTGTGGAATCTCTGTCATAATACACTGTGGAATCTCTGTCATAATACACTGTGGAAACTCTGTCATAATACACTGTGGAAACTCTGTCATAATACACTGTGGAAACTGTCATAATACACTGTGGAAACATTTTTATTTATTATTATTATTATTATTATTATTATTATCATCATTATTATTATTATTATTATTATTATTATTTATATCACCTTAAATCTGTCAAACCGAAACTATGAAGATCTTGTCAAAACGTCTGCTTTTGGTGAAATTCCCTTCTAAACCAAGTTGACCGTCAGTTTCATTCTGAATAACTCTTCACATTGATGTCACACACAGACAGCATAGATAGAAAACAGAACCCCTATACGTTATGAGGCCATTGGTGATGTATGTGATGAATTCATAGGGACAAATCTTAATCCATTATAATATATTTTCACCTCAATTAACACTTGTTGAATCTTATTTTTATAAACTGATGTGCACTGTGCGAAAAATAAAAATAAAATGTTAGAAGCTAAAGTGGGGGAAGTCACGTGGTGGCCAGTGACGTGGTGATTTGACAGTTTCTCATCAGTTAAAACAGTGTCACTTACAGTATGGAACAGAAACAGACACAGGGCAGAGGTAACAATATCACAAGAACCTGGGGAGACTTAACACAGACCTGTTAGACAGAAAACACAGTACGTTGTTGGAGATATCTGAGGCCATCGATGCTGAGCCAGATATGACCAAAAGGTTTGACAGAGGTGAGATGGAGGAGAGGATTGTTGATATCTACGTCAGTGCAGACACCCTGAGAGACGGTGAGACCAGCACCAAGAGAGAAGAGACAGCAGACACTGCTCCTAATAATGGACCAGTAGACCAGTACACAGGTAACACTAACACACACATAAAAGTTATTTTATGTGTCCACAGACCTGATAGCTCAGGGAAGAAACCGTTCCTAGTTGCTGCAGTGTGTCTGGGGCTGCTGTGTGTTCTACTGGCTGGGATCATATATTGTGTTGAATTGTGTCACCACACAGAGAACGCCTGTTGTCCTGACAGATGGAGGAAGTTTGGCTGCAGCTGTTACGACATCTCTACTGAGTCGAAGACCTGGGATGACAGCAAACAGGATTGTTTGGGGAGAGGAACAGACCTGGTGATCATAAACAGCAAGGAGGAACGGGTGAGAGAGAGGGGGAGGGCTGATGAGGGTGAGATAATTTGATGACGACACTGATATTTCAATTTAAAATGTAACATATATAGACAACATCTTCATCATTCCCAAAGGTATTTCTCACAGAATTCAACAAGACAGCCTGGATCGGTCTGACTGAGATCGATGAAGAGGGGACCTGGAAATGGGTGGACGGCACACCACTGATTATATTCTGATCGACTGACATTTCAAAAAATATAATTTAGGATGAATGTTTAGCTAGCTAGTAGACCAAAAGGTGAATAAATGTGTATGTTTTTATTTATTGAACATAATAGGTTTGTTAACACTACATGTCTACATGCACTGAGGTTCTATTGCATCACTGGATTTCCACAGTGTCTGACTGTCTGGTTCTCTGTGTTGTTTTCCCTCTAGGTACTGGGGGAGAAACCAGCCTATAATGGTGATGGTCCTATAATACACATAGGAGAGGAGGACTGTGCTGAGATATATGTTGGTGGACAAAACTGTAAATTGTGACGACCAAGAAAGTGTTTTAACAATAGCCTACTCTAACATCTCTCTCTCTATCTCTCTCTCTATCTCACAAACATATTCATGAATTAATACAATTCCTGTTTACTTCCTGAGATACAGTAGTAGCTTCCTGTCTTCAGTAGTTACATGATGGACACATCACCAGACACAGACAATGAATGACACACAACAACACTAAAATGACATGGCTGCATTAGAACAGATAGACGGGAACACCATGTGGTTATTAAGTTAGTACAGTCCACTCCTGATAAGCGCACATCCGATACGTGCCAGACCTGGGTTCAGATACTATTTGAAATCTTTCAAATATTTTGAGCATTTGCTGTAGGCTGCTGGAATGTCAGATGGGCTGGGTTTGCACTTTTGAGACTTTCCTATTGCAAAATGTAAACTCAATCAAGCACAGCTAAAATATTTTAGATGATTTCCACACTCCGTACTCAGGAATAAGATACAAATATTTGTAAAATATTAAAGATAAAGATAAGACCGGTGAAAAAGAGAAGAAAATGTGCTAACCTCAACCACCCATGTTACTCTTTAATCATAGTTCATGCATGGACTCTACAAGGTGCCGAAAGCGTTCCACAGGGATGCTGGACCATGTTGACTTCAATGCTTCCCACAGTTGTGTCAGATTAGGCTTGGGCGGTACACTGGGGGATTTGGATTTGGTTTTTCAATACCGTAAAAACTATTTATTTGAAGTTTTTCAATACATTTTAATATTGGCAGCTCTTTTTTAAGTGGGTTCATTAATCAGCTGGTATAAAGCAAACAGTTTACAAAAATTCTTAAGAGCTTTAAAAGTAGCATGGCCCTTTTTGATCATATCTGTATTAAAATCACCAGTAACAATAACCTCTGATTTACCAAAGTCTGTACAATTGGAACAAGTCTCCTCCAACAATTCATAAGCTGGATTGCCTGTCTTGAGAGAAGGACGTATGCCGATATGAAAATCTGGAAACCGCCCAACCCTAATGAAGATACTTTGGCTCCAGTTTCTACTTCCTCCCACTGAGGAGAAAACCTGTGTCACACCCTGGCTCTGGGACTCATTATGTTGAGCCAGGGTGTGTTCATTTCTATGTGTGTATTTCTGTGTTGGTGTTCATTCTAGTTTGTTGTATTCTATGTTTGCCTGAGTGACTCCCAATCAGAGGCAACGAGTGTCAGCTGTTGGCTGGTTGTCTCTGATTGGGAGCCATATTTAAACTGTATGTTTTCCCTTTGTGGTTGTGGGTTTTTGTTCCGTGTTCGGTCATTGATACCGTGGACGTCACGAGTCGTGTTTTGTTTTGTATTTTGACGCTTTAACTAATTAAAGTCATGTTTGTTCATCACGCTGCGCCTTGGTCTACTCCTTACCTCGACCGTGACAGAAAAACCCACCATGCAACGACCAAGCAGCGTGTCCAGGGGCAGCCCTTGGGGTGGACATGGGAGGAAGCGCCGGGAAAGGCCCTGGCGAAAGAGGAGCAGCGTGTCCAGGAGCAGGCAGCCTGGACATGGGAGGAGATATTGGACGGTAAAGGGTCCTGGACTTGGGGGGAAATCCTGGCCGGGATGGATCGCCGGCCATGGAGTGAGACAGTGGAGAGGCGACGGAGAGAGGAGCAACGGCGTGATCAGGGTCATCGTCGGACGGTCGTGAGGCAACCCCAGAAATTTTTTAGGGGGGGGCACACGGCATGGACGACGGGGCTGACGGAGGAGAAAAGGGGGCGGATCCAGAAGGCCACCAGGCCAGGGGTTCACCGCCCTGTACGTCCTGTGCGGATGCCTCACACAGAGTGTGTGAGGGTAGGCATTCAGCCAGGACGGGTGGTGGCCGCTTTTCACTCCAGGCCTCCTATCCGTCTCCACAGCCCGGTTCGGCCTGTCCCTGCTCCACGCACCAAGCCTACGGTGTGCGTCGCCAGCCCAGCCCGGCCTGTCTCTGCTCCACGCACCAAGCCTACGGTGTGCGTCGCCAGCCCAGTCCGGCCTGTCCCTGCTCCACGCACCAAGCCTACGGTGTGCGTCGACAGCCCAGCCCGGCCTGTTCCTGCTCCACGCACCAAGCCTACGGTGTGCGTCGCCAGCCCGACCCGGCCTGTTCCTGCCACTCGCACCAAACCTACGGTGCGCGTCGCCAGCCCGGTCCGGCCTGTTCCTGCCACCCGCACCAAGTCTACGGTGCGCGTCGCCAGCCCGACCCGGCCTGTTCCTGCCACTCGCACCAAACCTACGGTGCGCGTCGCCAGCCCGGTCCGGCCTGTTCCTGCCACCCGCACCAAGTCTACGGTGCGCGTCGCCAGCCCGACCCGGCCTGTTCCTGCCACCCGCACCAAGTCTACGGTGCGCGTCGCCAGCCCGACCCGGCCTGATCCTGCCACTCGCACCAAACCTACGGTGCGCGTCGCCAGCCCGGTCCGGCCTGTTCCTGCCACCCGCACCAAGTCTACGGTGCGCGTCGCCAGCCCGACCCGGCCTGTTCCTGCCACTCGCACCAAACCTACGGTGCGCGTCGCCAGCCCGGTCCGGCCTGTTCCTGCCACTCGCACTAAGCCAGGGGTGCGAGAAGTCAGCCTGGTAAGGCCCGTTCCTTCTCCACGCACCAAGCCAGGGGTGCGAGTCGTCAGCCTGGTAAGGCCCGTTCCTCCTCCACGCACCAAGCCAGGGGTGCGCGTCGTCAGCCTGGTAAGGCCCGTTCCTCCTCCACGCACCAAGCCAGGGGTGCGAGTCGACAGCCTGGTAAGGATCGCTCCTGTTAAGTCCAGTCCTGCTCCAGCCGGCGGGGCCAGACTGGACCAGGGGCACTATGGGGGGTGTATTGGAGGGTGGTGGTCAAGGCCGGAGCCAGAACCGCCGCCGAGGAGGTATGCCCGCCCAGCCCTCCCCTGGTTTGTTTAGTTGAGGCGCGGTCGCAGTCCGCACCTTTAGGGGGGGGGGGGGGGTACTGTCACACCCTGGCTCTGGGACTCATTATGTTGAGCCAGGGTGTGTTCATTTCTATGTGTGTATTTCTGTGTTGGTGTTCATTCTAGTTTGTTGTATTCTATGTTTGCCTGAGTGACTCCCAATCAGAGGCAACGAGTGTCAGCTGTTGGCTGGTTGTCTCTGATTGGGAGCCATATTTAAACTGTATGTTTTCCCTTTGTGGTTGTGGGTTTTTGTTACGTGCTCGGTCATTGATACCGTGGACGTCACGAGTCGTGTTTTGTTTTGTATTTTGACGCTTTAACTAATTAAAGTCATGTTTGTTCATCACGCTGCGCCTTGGTCTACTCCTTACCTCGACCGTGACAACCTGGGAGAAGAGCGGTCAAGACCCAGTTTCACAAAAATCACCTTAAGGCTAAGTTCATCGTTAGAAGCTTCGTACGAGCATCTTAACATTTCCGAGCCATTTCCCAAAATCGCCTTTATTAACGTTGCACTTGAAATCGCTCGTAATCTAACTTTTGCCTCAGACCACTCCTAGAACAGCTAAGGGCGTCGTTAGATCACCGTTTGCCCTCCCGAGTCACTTTACACACAGAAAATCTCGCAAGCCTAAATTCCATTGCTATCGGGAAGAAAGAGAGAGAAAGAGAGAGAGAGACACAGAGGCCTAAGGGAGGGAGGTGGAGCAAGCATCATTTATCAGTACACTAATATGTATTTATTATAAATTAATAATACATTATAATTATATATACTGTACATGACATCATCTTTATCTTTCTCAACAACAGACATTTCTCTTCAATCTCCACCTGAGAGTCTGGATTGGTCTGACTGACTCTGTTAATGAGGGGACCTGGAAATTGGTGAATGGCACACCACTGACCACAGGATGAGAGATTTTACCATTTTACCTTGTGATATGGAGATTTTGAAAACAAATGATATATTGCTTCTAATCATGTTCATAAAAAGTTATGTTTCCCCTCATAGATGTCATTCCATGAGAACTATAGATGTATCAACCAAGAGCTATTTGAAAAATGAAAATGTCATGGAAATAACAATAACATTTTGTTGATGGCCCACTTTGGAGAATGGATGCACATCTTACAGACTGAGGATTTAAATTTGAATTTGTATTACAGTTTTTTACGATTGCTTACACACTAAAATTGAACTTTTCCCACAATTAGCAAAACCTTACACTCAAGGAGCAAAACACAAGGCTATATTTGCACAACTGTAAGCACATTGTCAGCTTCACACTATTGGCAAAACATTACACACAGTGATTTGCAAAACACTAAACACACTTGTATACATCAGACACAGAAGTATATCATGATGTCACTTCCTTGCAATTCCAAAGCACTGACTGTCAAATTACCACACCTATGAGCCAATCTGTTAAACACAGCCATCAGGTGCACAAACACATGATTGCTAAATTGTAGACACACCAATCAGGTTTAAGCACTATAAAAATGCAGCAGGTAGGTTCACCTGCCTTCAACCAAAATGGAAGGAGTCAGAAGAAGAGTGAGGGTGAGAGGAGGAGTACACAGAGGAGGAGAAGGAGGTAGAGGAAGAGGCAGAGGCCGAGCCAGAGGTTGAGGAAGACCTGAAGCAGGAGGAGAACGTGCACAAAGAAGAAGAGGACCAAACTTATTAAATGACATTCGTGCAACACTAGTGGACCATGTTGTGAACCACGGATTGACGCTGAGGGAGGCTAGACTGAGAGTTCAGCCAAATCTTAGCAGATATACAGTGGCATCTGTCATAAGGACTTTTCGACAGGAAAACAGGTGAAAGAAGATCTGTCTACAGTTACAGTAATCAGCCGCTAATTGTATGCACCATATCAGCACTTGTGATACCCCTTCCTGTGACATTGTACAGTAAGTTACATGTATTATTCTCTACATAGGATTGAGGGTCGGGAACGACAAGGAGGAAGGGGGCCCATATTCACGCAAGAACAAGAGAGAGAGATAATAAACATGGTTTTGGCCAATAATGCTATCAGGCTCAGAGAACTACAAGCCAACATTATCGGTGACCAGGCCATTTTCAATAATGTCCATCAGGTCTCTCAGTCAACACTGGCACGCATCCTGAAAAGACATCAGGTACAAATGAAACAACTTTATCGAGTGCCTTTTGAGCGGAATTCAGAGAGGGTCAAACGGCTGCGGCATTAGTATGTGGAGGTTTGTATTGTTCACTTTAGCACTGTGATGTTGCATACTGCACACATGACTTTTTTACATTGACTGTATACTAGACCTATCCTGAACTACACAATCTTGTCTTTCACTGTATTTCAGAGAGTTTTGCAGATGGATGCTGATGAAATCCTGCATGAATTCATATATATTGATGAGGCAGGGTTCAACCTCACAATTCAAGAAGGAGAGGCAGAAATATCACTGGCCACAGGGCTATAATCAATGTCCCAGGGCAACGTGGGGGTAACATCACCCTTTGCGCTGCCATTTCACAACATGGGGTTCTCCTTCGTCATGCCAAAACGGGCCCTTACAACAAACCTCACATTCTCGCATTTTTGGACCGATTGCACAACATCGTCACAGCAGGTAATGAAATGCACCAGATGCAATACACTGTCATCTGGGACAATGTGTCATTCCACCGCTCTGCTTTGGTCCAGAACTGGTTTCAACACCATCCACAGTTGACAGTACTATACCTTCCACCATACTCTCCGTTTCTAAACCCTATCGAAGAGTTTTTCTCTGCATGGCGGTGGAAGGTTTACGATCTCCAGCCCCAGGCTCAGGTACCCCTCATTCAGGCCATGGAGGATGCCTGTGACCAAGTCCACGCCGCAGCTGTGCAAGGATGGATTCGACATTCAAGACGGTTCTTCCCGCGTTGTCTTGCTAATGAGGATATTGCTTGTGATGTTGATGAAATTCTTTGGCCAGATCCAGCTAGGCGAAGAGATAATGTATAGTATGTTAACTGTAGTATTTTCTGTACAATATTGTCAGTTTTTTTCAGATTATTTTTTATGTTTGTTGTTGTTGTTATTTACTGTAATTGTAACCTGTACTGGATACAGTATTTTACGTTTGTCTGTTGTTTGCTGAGCTAACAGTGTTATGCACACTAGTGTAGTAGCATGAAAACTGGGACATGTTTTGTTCTGATTCTCCATGTTGACATGTTGACTGATTTGGGTATATGGAGAGAAATAAATGATATTTTCCTCAGTCTGCAGCATTGGTCTTGTGTAGTGTTTGTATAGTTGCACTTTCTCTGTGTACTTCATTTACAGTACTCTAATCACTGAGAATTAGACTTGCTAAAAGTGTTTTAGGTTATTAACAGCAGTGTGTAACTGGTTCAAAAAGATTGAAGTCATATGAAATGTGTGTGTTTCGTATGGTAACAAAATATTGTTTTTATGAAGTTGTTTATAGTTTTGACAAACGTGTTCCATTTTGCAAATGATCTGAAGTGTTGTGCTACTTTGGTGTATGGTTGTGCTAATTGTGTGTAGTGTTTTGACAAACCGGGCCCTGTTTTCAAATTGTGCTTAAACAATTGAAAAAAAACGGTATTATTTTACTGTTTTATTTCACTTTGTCCTTCATTGTTGGAGCTCGGAGCTCAATAATTTCACTGTACCCTATAATTACATCTGCAACCCTGTACATGTGACTATTCAACTGTAATCTAATCTAATTGAGGAGGATGTTTGTACCACAGTGTCTGACTGTCTGGTTCTCTGTGTTTAGGTACTGGGGGGCAGGACAGCCTGATAATGGTGGTCAGTTCTCTGGGCAGGAGTTCTCTGTTGATATATACTATGGACAAGATTACTCTGTAAAGACATGGAATGATGACAATTGTGGCACAAACCATAACTGGATCCGTGAGAAAATGATTTAATAATAACCTACTTTAGCCTCTCTCTACACTCTTGCTATCTAGAACCGAAAAGGGTTCTTCTGTTGTCCCCATAGGAGAACCATTTGAAGAACCCCTTTTGGTTCCAGGTAGAATCCTTTTGGTTTCCCTGTAGAACCCTTTCCACACAGGGTTCTCCATGAAAACCAAAAGCGTTCTACCTGGAACCAATACCTATGGGGACAGCCACAGAACCCTTTTGGAATCCTTTTTTCTAAGTGTGTAGGTTTGAGAAGGAGGAGAGGAGATAGGGTTGAGAAGGAGGAGAGTAATCTAGGAAAGACTAATTGAGATAGAGCCTTAGTGTCAGAGAGACATAGAGGAGGAAGAAGAACATTAAGAGAATGAGGAAGAGAGAAACAATAAGACAGATAATAATTGTGTTTAGATTTAGAGGAGAGGATGTAGACGTACTGTACTCTGGAAAATTACTCTTCATTATTTTATTACAAACATGTCATGTGATTTGCCATAGGCTTAGTTTAATTATGAATAATGAATAATTATTAGCAAAAATCACTTTAATAATAAGAAGAATAAAGACATATGAATAAATAAAGGAACAATGTCCTTTAACAAGGTCTACCAGCTTCCTGATTGAATGTGATTGGATACTTAAAAGAATGTCACCTGCAGTTGGGCACATACAGAGGGCAGTACTGAGAGGACACACACATGCCGCATGAAGGCACACACACACACACACACACACACACACACACACACACACACACACACACACACACACACACACACACACACACACACACACACACACACACACACACACACACACACACACACACACACACACACACGTGAAGTTCCCATTTTAAACCTCTGGTAAAGATGAAGACATAGATTTCCTCACACTGCTATAACACACCGACAGCATAGATAGAAAAAAAGGACCTTATATGGCCATCGATGGCCAGTCACAGAGTACAAGCAACTTCCTTATGAATGATGCCACAAACAGGCCTTATGAAGTGATAGGCTGAAAGGCTGCACTCGTCACTACTTGTTGTCATGCAGCTATCATGTTATATCACTGTGTTTAGAATATCCTGTCATGTTTAACTTCCTGATTGAAGGTGATTGGATACTTAAAACATTCTATCAACTGCGGTGGACAACAGAGAGGTCCCTGGTGGAGACGCATATCAGACCAACTACTCAACTACTTGTCAGTAAAGTTACAATCATACAGTAGATATTACCATTAGGAGTCAGTTAGAAAGGTAATCATACAGTAGATATTACCATTAGGAGTCAGTTAGAAAGGTAATCATACAGTAGATATTACCATTAGGAGTCAGTTAGAAAGATAATCATACAGTAGATATTACCATTAGGAGTCAGTTAGAAAGGTAATCATACAGTAGATATTACCATTAGGAGTCAGTTAGAAAGGTAATCATACAGTAGATATTGCCATTAGGAGTCAGTTAGAAAGGTAATCATACAGTAGATATTACCATTAGGAGTCAGTTAGAAAGGTAATCATACAGTCAGTTCAGATGGATGACTACATCAACGACCAGGTTATTGAATTAAACGAGATTATTGAAGAAAATGAGAACAGAGCAACGAGGAGAGTGAAGACTGAGACCCATCGCTCAGGTAAGAACTAAGAAAGCTCTCTATCACACACACAGACACAAACACATACACACACACACACACACACACACACAGAGACAGACAGACAAAGACTTAAACACATGAATAAAAACACTGACAAATGCTAACCAGCAAAATATAGTTTTAACCAAGTTTTGAGGCTATACATTCAGTTTGTTAACAATATTGTTTACAAACAAATAATAAAAAGTTTATTTTGGGTTCTGATGGGGTACGTCTGTTGAACTAAGCTCATGATGCATTTATAAGTTATCATCTTTAAGATTGGATTGGTCGACTTTATATCATAAAACAGCTGTGAGAAACGCTCCTATTGTGGCTGATTATGTCACACCCCCACGCTCTTATACGTGTGTTTGTGCGTGCACGTGCATGTGATTGCATGTGGGTGTTTGTACATGTGCACGTGTGTGTGGGGGTATGTGTGTGTGTGTGTGTGTGTGTGTGTGTGTGTGTCGGGGGAGTGGGTATATGTGTGTTCTCACATCAGTGTGTATCTCCTCAGGACCTGAGGATTCAGGGAGAAGACTCTACAGGATGGTTGCTGTGAGCTTTGGGATGCT
>CM062494.1:150458871-150521371 GCA_031479575.1 Coregonus ussuriensis | reverse complement strand
GCCACCAAAAACGTCTGCGAAGAAACGCCATCGTCCGAGCCACGCCAGGGTGACAAGCCATCTTGCTGGCGTGGGACCATTTGAGGACAGCAGGACGAACCGACTCAGGCACAAACAACCGACCGGGTGGACCGTTACCGGGACCGGGCTGCGTCCGAAGGGCCGCCATCACCTCCTCCTCAATCTTCCACATAACTGCTCCCACGACGCAGTTCCGGGGGAGAATCGTCTCGGTCTTGGACCCACTCTCTTCCGTCTTGGAGAACATCCGGGACAAGGCGTCCGCCTTGCCGTTCTTAGATCCAGGTCGGAACGTCAGGGAAAAATTGAATCGTCCGAAAAACAACGCCCACCTGGCCTGACGGGAGTTGAGACGTCTAGCCGATTGCACGTAAGCAAGATTCTTGTGGTCAGTCCAGACAATAAACGGCTGCTCCGCCCCCTCCAACCAGTGGCGCCACTCCTCCAAGGCAAGTTTCACCGCGAGAAGCTCCCGGTTACCCACATCGTAGTTCCTCTCCGCAGGCGAAAGGCGACGAGAGTAGTAGGCGCAGGGATGGAGTTTACTGTCCGTGGAGCATCGCTGCGACAGGATGGCGCCAACTCCCACATCAGACGCGTCCACTTCAACGACGAACTGACGGGCCGTGTCCGGTTGAGAGAGAATCGGTGCGTTGGTGAATCGCCTCTTCAAATCCAGAAACGCTCGATCCGCCTCCGGATTCCACTTGAAGGTCCTGATACTGGAAGTCAAGGCAGTTAACGGAGCGGCCACACGGCTGTAATCCCGGATGAATCTGCGGTAGAAATTCGCAAACCCCAAAAATCTCTGGAGCTGCAATCTCGTACCGGGCTGGGCCCATTCCAGAACCGCTCTAACCTTCTCCTGGTCCATCCTAATCTCTCCCCTGGAGATGATGTACCCGAGGAAGGATGTCGTGTGGGCGTGAAACTCGCACTTCTCGGCCTTCACGAACAGGCGATTCTCCAACAATCGCTGCAGAACCTGCCGGACATGCTGGACGTGGTCGGAAGGTTCCTTCGAGAAGATCAGAATGTCATCCAGGTAAACAAACACAAAGAGACCGATCATATCTCTCAGGACGTCGTTCACCATACTCTGGAATACCGCTGGAGCATTGGTCAGTCCAAACGGCATCACCTGATACTCGAAGTGACCCATCGGTGTATTGAAACCCGTCAACCACTCGTCCCCCTCTCTGATCCGGACCATGTGATACGCATTGCGTAGGTCTAGCTTGGTGAACACCGTAGCACCCTGTAAGGAGTCGAAGGCAGAGCTCATCAAGGGCAAGGGATACTTGTTCTTGACCGTGATGTCATTCAACCCCCGATAATCAATACACGGTCGAAGAGAGCCATCCCTCTTACCCACAAAGAAGAATCCTGCCCCCAGGGGTGATGACGAGGGACGAACGAGACCAGCAGCTAGGGACTCCTTGATGTAGGTCTCCAAAGCCTCACGTTCAGGTCGGGAGATACTATATAACCTTCCCTTGGGGTAGACGGCTCCAGGGAACAGGTTGATGGCACAATCATATGGTCGGTGGGGAGGGAGTGACAGAGCCTTCTGCTTACTGAACACTTCCCCCAAATCGTGATATGTCTCGGGAACCAGGGACAAATCTGGGGGTTTAGCCTCAACCACCTGACTGGGAACCGAATGGGGACAGGCAGTCTTGAGACAGTTAGCATGACAATCAAGGCTCCAACTCGTTACCTTGCCCGTCACCCAATCGAACGTGGGATTGTGTTCCTTCAGCCAGGGGTATCCAAGGACCAGAGGAACATGGGAAGACGGCAGAATGAAGAATGAAATCATCTCCGAATGATTCCCCGACAACAGCATCTTAACCGGTTCAGTCCTCATCGTGATACGTGCCAGACTACTGCCGTTCAGAGTGGTCGCTTCAATGGCTTCCGGCAATTGCTCCTTGGAAAGCCCCAGCTGTTCCACCAACTCGGCATCAAGAAAGCTTCCATCGGCACCTGAATCGATAAAAGCGTTAATCGCTAAGCTCTGATTCCTGTTCATAAGGGTAGCCGGGAAACGGGGTCTGACAGAGGTATTGAGAGGTCGAAACTGGCTCGCTAAAAGTCCTCCCAACTTTAGCGAGCCGCGCAGTTTGACGACCGCCGGGAACAAGTGGCGAGGTAATGTCCCGAACCACCACAGTAGAGGCAACAGTTAGTCCTACGTCTGAGTTGGCGTTCCTCCTTAGTTAACCCGTGCCGCCCTACTTGCATGGGTTCAGAATCGGGAGACAGGACCTCTCCACTAATCCTGTGTGGTGGACGCTGATCGACGTATTCTGGTCCAATCCCCGACCCGACTGGAACCTGAGAAGCTGATCGATTCGACGGAACCCATTGCTTCTCCCTCCTTCGCTCTCGGACTCGATTATCCACCCGAATAGACAAGGCTACCAAGCTGTCCAGGTCACTAGGCTCCGGATAGGAGATCAACTCATCCTTGAGCTGCTCCGACAGACCCTGGTAAAAGGCCGCTTGCAGAGACTCCTCATTCCACCCACTCTCCACAGCCAACGTCTTGAACTCGATCACGAAGTCGGCCACGCTGCGAGTTCCTTGGCGAAGCGAAAACAGGCGCCTAGCTGCGTCCCTCCCTCGGACGGAATGGTCGAAGAGCTTCCTCATCTCGGCCGTGAACCCCTGGTATGAAGCCATGCAGGGGTCCTGTCGTTCCCAAACAGCTGAAGCCCACTCCAGCGCTCGACCACGCAGCAACTCAATCACAAAGGCTATCCTAGCCTTGTCTGTGGCATAAGAGTAGGGCTGTAGATCGAACACTAACCCACACTGCATAAGGAAAGAACGGCATCTTCCCAGCTCCCCCTCATATTTATCCGGCGTCGGAACCTTGGGCTCACGGAAGGACACAGCTCCAGAAGCGGCAGGCGAGATGGGTGAAACCGGTAGTGGATCCTCCACCGGAAGCTTGCGCTGGTTCTGGACCTCCGTCAGACCGGTAGAAAGGTTCCGAACTGCCAACGCAATTTCCTGTAGCTCCGTGCTATGATGGCCCAACATCTTCTCCTGATGGGTAATGGCATGGCGAACAGAGTCCAGGTCCGCTGGGTTCATTACTGGCCGGATCGTTCTGTCACGGTTTACTAAGCCAGAACCCAGAAGCAGACCAGGACAAGGAAAGTTGAAACAAAGGTGAGTGTTTATTTAATAGATCCACGAGTGAGGCTGAATAATCCAGGGAACAGAGCGGGTGGCGTGGATGGGTTGTTGAGGGTGCAGTGGTAGGTCCAGTAATGGCTCGGCAGCCGCCGACCATCAGGCAGAGGTTGGGTGAAGGTTCCGGGTGAGTGACTGCAGATAGAACAAAACGGAGGTAAGTATACAGCAAGTCAAAAAGGTGCAAAACAACAAAACGAACGCTAGAAGTTCCAAGGCTGATACACGGACAAACATACTGTTCATGGCTAACGATCCGGCAGGGAATGGATGTCAGGACAGAGCCTAAGAAGGGTGATGATCAGGACCAGGTGTGCAGATTGCTGATGGGATGCAGGTGCGGAACTCAAGAGAGCTCCCGCCTAGCAACGTTGCCCGGCAACCAGGCAGGGAGCGTTCCAGAGCCCTCGGGAAACTGGAGATCCCGAGCAGAAAAACTAGTACACAGACAGGAACCGACTCAGACTGCAGGGATCGTTACAGGTACGGAGCGTGGGGTTCAAAACCTGCTGGGGTCACGTACACTAAAATGTATCAATTCAATGTATTTCTTTACTTCACTTATTTAAACTATTTAAAGGTGATCAATTGAAAATAACATTTTTAAACAACAACACAGGGGACACCCCGCCACTGAATTTGGTAAACAGCTGAGGGACGGGGATGGAAAAATGTAACCACTCTTAAATTCATAGAGAGAGATATGTATGCAAGGACTGGCCATCCACAAGATCAAAATTATAGTTTTAACCATCTGAGGCTATATATTGTTCGATTACAATTTCATTGTGAAACAAGCTTATATTTTGGGTCGTGATGGGGTTAGACGGTTCAACTAAGCTCATGAGGCATTTACAGTATAAGTTACATTCTTCAAGAATCAATGGGGAAATCATTAATTTTAAAGCTTTTTTTATGTAGAAATCACAGATTGCACATTTAGATAATGCTACAGCTATATTGTGTAATTTCGCAATGTCTTCATACAGTAGCTTCCTGTTTATCATATTTGAGATGACTGCAAGCTTGAGCAAACTGTTGCTTACTTTTACTCTACTTCCTACACTAATAAGAACACCTGGGGTTACGCCAAACAGGACTGTCTGAAGAGAGGATCTGATCTGGTGATCATAAACAGTAAAGAGGAACAAGTGAGTGAGTGAGAGTGTGAGTGAGAGTGTGAGTGTGAGTGTGAGTGTGAGTGTGAGTGTGAGTGTGAGTGTGAGTGTGAGTGAGTGAATGAGTGAGTGAGAGAGAGAGATTAACAATGTTGTTCTCTGTCACAACAACAGCCATTTATCAATGGGTTTAACAACGTCTCTGAAACCTGGATTGGTCTGACTGACTCTGTTACTGAGGGGACCTGGAAATGGGTGGACGGAACCCCACTGACCACCCCAAGGTAAGAGACTACTGCTCTATAATAACACTGACCACAGTGTAAGGACTGATTCTCTGTGTTGTTCATACTCTAGGTTCTGAGAGAGTGACCAGTCTAACTCTGTTGTTTCTACTGCAGGTATTGGGCGAGTTTACAGCCTAATGGTGGTAGAGGTGAGAATTGTGTGTTGTTCGGTCACTGGTCATCAGGCCAAGGAACATGGCATGACTATCCGTGTTCATATAACAGTTCCTGGATCTGTGAGATATAGTTATCTCTCGCTCTCTCGTAGTTATCATGTTGATGGTTGGTCGTGCTGAACGTCAATGAACCAACTACAGTGCCTTCAGAAAGTTTTCACACCCCTTGACTTTTTCCATATTTTGTTGTGTTACAGCATGAATTTAAAAATAGTTTAAATTGAGATTTTACTATCACTGGCCTACACACAATAACCCATAATGTCAAAGTGGAAATATGTTTTTCAATTTTTTTTTTTTTTTACAAATTAATAAAATATTTCAAGCTGAAATGTCTTGAGTCAGTAAGTATTCAACCCCTTTGTTATAACAAGCCTAAATACGTTCAGGAGTAAAAATGTGCTTAACCTTGACACATAATAAGTTGCATAGACTCACTCTGTGTGAAATTCTAGTGTTAAATTAACATGAACATTTTTTAAATGACTACCTCATCTCTGTACCCCACACATACAATTATCTGTAAGGTCCCTCAGTCGAGCAGTGAACCTGATTGACAGAGTGAAAAGAGGAAAGCCTGTACATAATAAAAAATATTCCAAAACATGCATCCTGTTTGTAACAAGGCACTAAAGTAATACTGCAAAAACTGTGGCAAGCAATTAACATTTGTCCTGAATACAAAGTGTTATGTTTGCTATGTTTGGGGCAAATCCAATACAACACATTACAGAGTACTGCTCTCCATATTTTCAAGCATAGTGGTGGCTGCATCATGTTATGGGTATGCTTGTAATCGTTAAGAAGTGGGGAGTTTTTCAGGATAAAAATAAACGGAATAGAGCTAAACACAGGAAAAATACTAGAGGAAAACCTGGTTCAGTCTGCGTTCCACCAGACACTGGGAGATGAATTCACCTATCAGCAAGACAATAACCTAAAACACAAGGCCAAATCTACACTGGAGTTGCTTACCAAGAAGACAGAGAATGTCCCTGAGTGACCGAGTTACAGTTTTGAGCCCACTCCCTTGGCTGAGAAGCAACCCTACACATGAATGGTCTCAGGATGCTTTACTGTTGGCATGACACAGGACTGATAGTAGCGCTCACCTTGTCTTCTCCGGACAAGGTGTTTTCCGGATGGCCCAAACAATCGGAAAGGGGATTCATCAGAGAAAATGACTCTACCCCAGTCCTCAGCAGTCCAATCCCTGTACCTTTTTCAGAATATCAGTCTGTCCCTGATGTTTTTCCTGGAGAGAAGTGGCTTCTTTGCTGCCCTTCTTGACACCAGGCCATCTTCCAAAGGTCTTCGCCTCACTGTGCGTGCAGATGCACTCACACCTGCCTGCTGCCATTCCTGAGCAAGCTCTGCACTGGTGGTGCCTCGATCCCGCAGCTGAATCAACTTTAGGAGACGGTCCTGGTGCTTGCTGGACTTTCTTGGGCGCCCTGACGTCTTCTTCACAACAATTGAACCTCTCTCCTTGAAGTTCTTGATGATCCGATAAATGGTTGATTTAGGTGCAATCTTACTAGCAGCAATATCCTTGCCTGTGAAGCCCTTTTTGTGCAAAGCAATGATGACGGCACAGGTTTCCTTGCAGGTAACCATGGTTGACAGAGGAAGAACAATTATTTCAAGCACCACCCTCCTTTTAAAGCTTCAAGTCTGTTATTCTGACTCAATCAGCTTGAGAGAGTGATCTCCAGCCTTGTCCTCGTCAACACTCTCACCTGTGTTAACGAAACAATCACTGACATGATGGCAGCTGGTCCTTTTGTGGCAGGGCTGAAATGCAGTGGAAATGTTTTTTTGGGGATTACGTTTTCATGGCAAAGAGGGACTTTGCAATTAATTGCAATTCATCTGAACACTCTTCCTGACTTTCTGGAGTATATGCAATTTGCCATCATCAACACTGAGGCAGCAAACTTTGTGGAGACCAATACTTGTGTCATTCTCAAAACTTTTGACCACGACTGTATTCTTTCTTTAAGTGTACAGTGTGATAAATTGAAGGCAATTCATGTGTTCATCTTGCAGAACAACCTTGTCCTAACAGCTGGCAGAACTTTACTGCAGCTGTTACTTCCCCTCTACGGAGACTAAAACCTGGGAGGAGAGCAGACAGACTACTAAGCTATATGGAATGTCTTAAAGAAGGTCATACCAAAAATCATTTGGATATTTGACTTTGAATTTTCAGACCCCTAGAAGTATAAAAAAAATATGTACAAAATATTTCATAAAAAATGTGTTTTGGCCTTACTGCTATTAGCCCATACATTGAATAACAGATTCACTACATGGAACAACAGATAGTCCTCAAATCTAAAGTTTGTTCTGAAGTGTCTGAGAGATATCAGAAAGATCAGGAGACATAGTTTTGATTTATTTTCTGTACAGTCTAAGACCTGTCTAAGCCGGTGGGAGGAGCTATAGGAGGACAGGATCATTGTAATGGCTGGAATGATATTAAAGGAACGGAGTCAAACATGTGGTTTCCATATGTTTGATGCATTTGATACTATCCCATTCATTCCATTGCAGCCATTACAATGAGCCCAACCTCCTATCGCTCTTCCCACCAGCCTCCACTGGTGATGTTGTACTAAAAGACAGGGTGGAAATATGAACTTGTTGTCATAATACATGTGAAGGGTTTTAATTCTTCTTTCTAGTCTGTTAAATCTGTCAAACTGAAACTATGGAGATATTGTCACAACTTCTGCTTTTGGTGAAATTCCCCTCTAAACCAAGTTGACCGCAAGAGTTTCATTCTGAATAACTCTTCAGAGACAGCATAAATACAAAAAAAAAAAACTGTGGTCATTGGTGGCCGGTCACACTGTGTGGTGACGTTTCCCCTAGGTACAGATCTAGGATCAGCTTTCCCTCCCCCAATCTTAACCTTAACTATTTGTGGTGGAAATGCAAAACTGACCCAAGACAAAGAAAAATTGTGTCACTATAATAATTCACATAGACGCAAGACAAAGGTACAGACGTATATTAGAGTTGAGGTAAGAAGTAGAAATTACTGTATTTGACCACAAGTGTGTTAAGATGTCAGAGGGAGTCTATGAAATCCCAGATGGATTTGAAGACAATGAACCTAATGCAATGAAGAACACGGACATTGATGGCCAATTATGTGGCAACGTAAGAGCCTTCAAGCCCAGTCCAAGAGATAGAGTTTTTGCTCAACATTCAGATAAGATTGCACACTCACACACACACACTGTGCGAGCTCCGACCAAACTTTGCTGTTTTGTGATTCTTTATTTTCACTAAATGTATCCACTATAGTTTCTTATGATAGACAATAACTTTTGAACATCAGATCGGGAGTTAGTAACCTTAATTTGGGCTCTTTATGTAATTCCGACCCAATTTTCAGGGAATCCAAGAGGAAACGCCTGCGATACAGAGGCAAGAGAGGGGGTATCCTGGCGAGATAAAGGTGAAGGGAAAACCGGCCACCTCTTGCCTCCATTCAGTCACTTGATAATAAGATGGATGACCTCCAATGGCGGATTTGCTACCAACAGGACACTGCCCACAAAATGAGGTGGAAACTGAGCTGCACTTCTTAACCTCCTGCCAAATGTATGACCATATTAGAGACACATATTTCCCTCAGATTACACAGACCCACAAAGAATTAGAAAACGAATCCAATTTTGATAAACTGCTTTGAGTATTATTGTGAAAGATTGTAATAATGTGAGAGATTCATATATCACATTATAAACTGGGAGGTTCGAGCCCTGAATGCTGATTGGCTGACAGCCGTGGTATCTCAGACCATATACCACGTGTATGACAAAACATTTATTTTTACTGCTCTAATTACATTAGTAACCAGTTTATAATAGCAATAAGGCACCTCGGGCTTTGTGGTATATGGTGAATATACCATGGCCAAGGGTGGAAGTGTGACATTGGTGAATGCATGGATTGAGACGCATCCAATGCAAAAAAACTTATATATTTAGCTTAAACTGGCTGATTTTTATCATGGCCGGTGTTATGGCCAGGCTTTATGGGGCCTGGCCCACCCTACCCTATCTCCTTACCACTCCAAATAAAATATTGAAATAATCATTTATTTGACAGAGAAGTGTGCCAACACAAAGAAGCATCAATCTCAGTTAAAGCATCCAAGCGAGCAAAACTGCGCCCCTCTGACTCAGTATGTGTAGCCCATGTATCTGATGCTGTCTGGACCAAAAGAGTATGGGATGTCATACAATTGTTGGCCAGACATTATCAGATACATGGGCTACATACAGAGGGGCGCTGTTTCGCTCGCTCGGTTGCTTTCTCCGGTGACAGAGTTTCAGCAGAGAGGAAGAGGCAAAGCGAGAGGACTCACAAATATGTCCACTAAAAGCCAAATGCTTTTCTATGGGAATAATGTGCAGACCTAAGCCAATTTCTCAGAGATCCAGTTGTATGAAGAGGAACAGCGACTGGCCCACCATTGGCCTGATAACCTGTGAGGTAACAACACACAGTTGTCAATACATGCAGCGGCCAGTCTCTCCAAACCTAGAATATGAACAACACAGAGAATCAGTCCTACTCCGTCCGCTGTGGTCAGTGTTATTAGAGCAGGAGTCTCTTACCTTGGGGTGGTCAGTGGGGTGCCGTCCACCCATTTCCAGGTCCCCTCAGTAACAAAGTCAATCAGATCAATCAAGACATAACTGACTGATTCAAACCCATTGATAAATGTCTGTTGTGACAGAAAACAACATTGTTAATGCAGTCTCCACTTCTATTATCTCTCTCTTTCTCTCTCTCTAAACACTAGGTGGCAACATCACTTAACAACTCAGCAGAGAGAGAGAGATAATATATCATATTTTTTGTTTATTTCACTTGTGTTTACTATCTACTTCACTTGCTTTGGCAATGTTAACATACGTTTCCCATGAGAGATGCAATAGCTCCTCCCACTGGCTTAGACAGGGCTTAGACTGTACATAATGCTACATAATGAATTATAAATCAAAAAACTGTCTGGTCTAAAATGTTACATCCCAAATGGTACCCTATTTCCCTATGTAGTGCACTGTATAGAGATTAGGGTGCCATTTGAGACACATCTCAAGAGTCTCCTTCTTATTGGTGGAAGAGCCTTGAAACATCCTGACACCTACAGCCTTCTTATTGGTGGATAGAGCCTTGAAACATCCAGCTGTTGGACACAGACAGAGAACAGAGAAGTACAGGGTTTAGACACATCAGACTAACTACTGCTCAGTCAGTTAGAAAGGTAATCATACAGTAAGTTAATACTATAAGGAAAAGTATGTTAGAGTCATAGATACAGTGGGGAAAAAATTGGATTTAGTCAGCCACCAATTGTGCATGTTCTCCCACTTAAAAAGATGAGAGAGGCTTGTAATTTTCATCATAGGTACACATCAACTATGACAAACAAAATGAGAAAAGACAATCCAGAAAATCACATTGTAGGATTTTTAATGAATTTATTTGCAAATTATGGTGGAAAATAAGTATTGGTCAATAACAAAAGTTTCTCAATACTTTGTTATATACCCTTTTTTGGCAATGACACAGGTCAAACGTTTTCGGTAAGTCTTCACAAGGTTTTTACACACTGTTGCTACAAGCCGCTACAAGACCATGGTGCTTGCCTATGGAGCAGTGAGGGGAACGGCACCTCTGTACCTTCAGGCTCTGATCAGTCCCTACACCCAAACGAGGGCATTGCGTTCATCCACCTCTGGCCTGCTGGCTCCCCTTCCTCTGCGGAAGCATAGCTCCCGCTCAGCCCAGTCAAAACTGTTCGCTGCTCTGGCACCCCAATGGTGGAACAAGCTCCCTCACGACGCCAGGACAGCGGAGTCACTCACCACCTTCCGGAGACACTTGAAACCCCACCTCTTTAAGGAATACCTGGGATAGGATAAAGTATTCCTTCTAACCCCCCCCCCCACCCCTAAATTGTAAAGTGGTTATCCCACTGGCTATAGGGTGAACGCACCAATTTGTGAGTCGCTCTGGCTAAGAGCGTCTGCTAAATGACGTTAATGTGCCCTTGAGCAAGGCACTTAACCCTAATTGCTCCTGTAAGTCGCTCTGGATAAGAGCGTCTGCTAAATGACTAAAATGTAAATGTAAATGTAAATTTTGGCCCATTCCTCCATGCAGATCTCCTCTAGAGCAGTGATGTTTTGGGGCTGTCGCTGGGCAACACAGACTTTCAACTCCCTCCAAAGATTTTCTATGGGGTTGAGATCTGGAGACTAGCTAGGCCACTCCAGGACCTTGAAATGCTTCTTACGAAACCACTCCTTCGTTGCCCGGGCGGTGTGTTTGGGATCATTGTCATGCTGAAAGACCCAGCCACGTTTCATCTTCAATGCCCTTGCTGATGGAAGGAGGTTTTCACTCAAAATCTCACGATATATGGCCCCATTCATTCTTTCCTTTACACGGATCAGTCGTCCTGGTCCCTTTGCAGAATAACAGCCCCAAAGCATGATGTTTCCACCCCCATGCTTCACAGTAGGTATGGTGTTCTTTGGATGCAACTCAGCATTCTTTGTCCTCCAAACACGACGAGTTGAGTTTTTACCAAAAAGTTATATTTTGGTTTCATCTGACCATATGACATTCTCCCAATCCTCTTGTGGATCATCCAAATGCACTCTAGCAAACTTCAGACGGGCCTGGACATATACTGGCTTAAGCAGGGGGACACGTCTGGCACTGCAGGATTTGAGTCCCTGGCAGCGTAGTGTGTTACTGATGGTAGGCTTTGTTACTTTGGTCCCAGCTCTCTGCAGGTCATTCACTAGGTCCCCCCGTGTGGTTCTGGGATTTTTGCTCACCGTTCTTGTGATCATTTTGACCCCACGGGGTGAGATATTGCGTGGAGCCCCAGATTGAGGGAGATTATTAGTGGTCTTGTATGTCTTCCATTTCCTAATAATTGCTCCCACAGTTGATTTCTTTGAACCAAGCTGCTTACCTATTGCAGATTCAGTCTTCCCAGCCTGGTGAAGGTCTGCAATTTTGTTTCTGGTGTCCTTTGACAGCTCTTTGGTCTTGGCCATAGTGGAGTTTGGAGTGTGACTGTTTGAGGTTGTGGACAGGTGTCTTTTATACTGATAACAAGTTCAAACAGGTGCCATTAATACAGGTAACGAGTGGGGACAGAGGAGCCTCTTAAAGAAGAAGTTACAGGTCTGTGAGAGCCAGAAATCTTGCTTGTTTGTAGTTGACCAAATACTTATATTCCACCATAATTTGCAAATAAATTCATAAACAATCCTACAATGTGATTTTCTGGATTTTCTTTCTCTCAATTTGTCTGTCATAGTTGACGTGTACCTATGATGAAAATTACAGGCCTCTCTCATCTTTTTAAGTAGGAGAACTTGCACAATTGGTGACTACATACTTTTTCCCCCACTGTATTTCTACAATTTGTCTTCTTAAAAGGTCATTTTAAATCGAACCTTAACCACACTACTAACCTCATACCTAACCTTAAATTAAGAACAAAAAGCTATTTTTTTTGTTTTCATGAATTTTTACAACCTCATGAAACACGAAAGCAAAACGTTGTACTGTTTTAAAATGTTTGTAATTTGCATAAGTACAATGTAAGTCTTAGAATAGTAAAATAACATTGTTAACTAATTGTTTCATGAGTTTGAGATCAGATTTGGAAAACGTGTTGAAAACAATGAGGTAGGGGCTTAGCTATCTAGCTAGTGGACAATGAAGGGATGCCAGCTAGCTAGAGTACCCACCCTTGTTTAGTAGCAACGATTCACTCACTAAAATAGTTATTGCTATGAGTCTAAAATGGGGAGTTCAATTTGAATCTCTGTTAGCTGTCAATAAAGTAAGGAAAACTGATTTTTTTAAATAATAGGATTCTTCAGGATTTTCTTGTTTTCTAGAAAATGGAAATTCAATTTCCATATTTCCTTAAATGTGCTGTGTCTATATTATTTTACTTTAAGTTAGGAATGTTCATAAATGATTTATGCATGGGAAATAAGAAATGACAGTACATTGACTGCATAGGATTTATCCATACCCTTCATGTTTTTGTTATAGAGCGGTATTACCCATTTTATTGTGTGGAGGAGGGCTGTTAATGAGTTATGAAAGAGTTATGATAGAACCCACAACTACACCATTGGATCTGTACACTTTACCCTGGGGATACAACCGTGGGGATCTTCATGCACCATTGACCAGTGAGAAGAAGAAGGTAAGAAACAGGCCTACACCTGGGATCGACAGTGGCAGACTTACCATTCGGCAGACGAGGCCTCATGCCTCACATCATCAAGGGGCCTCATGAGCTGGGCATATTAACAAACAATAAAAATAATACAATAAAATCTCTGCTCGCCCACTGTGCCCAGGTTAATGAGGCCACTTTGTCAACAAAAAAGGCCTACAAAAAAGTAAATGAATCCATACAGCCGAATAATAATTAATACCAGATAAATAATTTATTTACCTACATATACATTCATTTCATATCAATATTAATAAATCCAAGTTTTTCTCATAATAGTAGAAACAAGTGTCATGAATCACCCACGGACTGGTTCATATAATGGACTATTCCACCCTGACTAGAGTTCCCGTGCTGCTGGGTCATGGCTAGAAGGGATCCAGCTTTTGTTCAATTACCGTCAGATTTGACTTTGCGTAGCAGGTTAGGAGAATTTATGCAGCAGGTTAGGAAAGAAACCGGAGCTCAAGCAGTAGAACATTTGAAGTGCCGGTACTCAGCTCCGGTGAGCTCCTGCCCAAGTCAAGCAGCGGTTACAGGAAGAATATCGGGACCAATTTGAAAGCACATGAGCGTTGTACTGAGCATCTCCTGGTTCGAATCCAGGCTCTGTCGTAGCCGGCCATGACCAGGAGACCCATGGGGCGGCGCACAATTGGCCCAGCGTCGTCCAGGGTAGGGGAGGGAATGGCCGGCAGGGACGTAACTCAGTTGGTAGAGCATGGCGTTTGCAATGCCAGGGTTGTGGGTTCGATTCCCACGGGGGGCCAGTATAAAAACAAATATATATGCACTCACTTACTGTAAGTCGCTCTGGATAAGAGAGTCTGCTAAATGACGTAAATGTAAATGTAAATTTACAAAAAATTGAGCGTTGGTGCCACCTAGCGGAAAGATTGAAAACAGGCACAACCATTGATGAAATCAACCAGACTGACGGCGAGGTGGATCGCATCCTGACAGCCCCTGGGAAGAAGTGCTGGCTTGGTTGCTCTGGGTGTTGCCAACTTTAAAGCTACTAGAGGTCTGGGGTTCAAGTCCTTATTTCATCTCCTGAAGTTGTTTTCACCTTTCACCTATCGCCTCATATTTACGTGTGTGTCTGGATAGATGGATAACTCGGTTCAGTCAAAGTAGAGGGATAGAGGATGTCCAGCTAGATGGGGAGGCGCTCACCTGCATTGCCATGATGACCTAGGAACATTACTCAGTGAAATTGGGCATCAACTCAGACCTGGGCTGTACAGTAAGTACAGTTCATTTGTTCTCACAGCCTGGTATAAAACATTTAAAATACTTCTTATTGTTCATAAACATGTTTTCCAATTGATCTGATCTCTCCCCTTCTTCATTTTATTTCTCCCTGTTTATTTCTCCTTTCCTCCCTCTCTCTCTGCAGATTGTTCAGATGCAGGAAGAAGTCAGTATGTTTGTGTTCCTCCCAGATGAGATCATTGCAATGAGCATGTGTTTGGTTTCTCTGTCCTCTTAATGTTGACGGAGCGCACGAGCCAGAGCGAGCATAGAAGTAGGCTAATTGGCCTGCTGCGCAAATGTAGGAAAGTAACCATTACGGGATGTCTGATTTCTGATCCTCTTAACTCAACACCACTAATAAGCTAAGCTTCTCAGTCATTTTTTCTTCACCTCACACAGTTTGAACATCCATTGTGAATGTTAGTTCCTTACAGTATATGAACAATCTTTTCAACACTCTCCCCCTTGATAATCACCAGTCCTCCTGTGAAAGAGCTAAATGTCATAGATTCCATATATCCAGTGGAAATTTTACAAAATACCTGAACACATCTCCCTTTCTGCAAAAACAGCTATGTCTGTCCCAAGATGAATGCGATTGAAAGGACCTGCATTTTCATCAGGATATTTTCTGATTGTAATTGGCAGCTTCGGAAAGTATTCAGACCCCTTGACTTTTTCCACATTTTGTTAGGTTACAGCCTTATTCTAAAATTGATTAAATTGTTTCCCCCTCCCCTCATCAATCTATACACAATACCCCATAATGACAAAGCAAAAACATTTTTTTTGAAATTTTTGCAAATGTATAAACAAATAAAAAGTATTCAGACCCTTTACTCAGTACTTTGTTGAAGCACCTTTGGCAGCAATTACAGCCTCGAGAATTATTGTGTATGACACTACAAGCTTGGCACACCAGTATTTGGGGAGTTTCTCCCATTCTTCTCTACAGATCCTCTCAAGCTCTGTCAGGTTGGATGGGGAGCGTTGCTGCACAGCTATTTTCAGGTCTCTCCAGAGATGTTCGATCCGGTTCAAGTCCGGGCTCTGGCTGGGCCACTCAATGACATTGAGACTTGTCCTGAAGCCACTCCTGCTTTGTATTGGCTGTGTGCTTAGGGTCGTTGTCCTGTTGGAACGGGAACCTTCGCCCCAGTCTGATGTCTTGAGCACTCTGGAGCAGGTTTTCATCAAGGATCTCTCTGTACTTGGCTCCGTTCATCTTTCCCTCGATCCTGACTAGTCTCCCAGTCCCTGCCGCTGAAAAACATCCCCACAGCATGATGCTGCCACTACCATGCTTCACCGTAGGGATGGTGCCAAGTTTCCTCCAGACGTGACGCTTGGCATTCAGGCCAAAGAGTTCAATCTTGGTTTCATCAGACCAGAGAATCTTGTTTCTCATGGTCTCAGAGTCTTTAGGTGCCTTTTAGCAAACTCCAAGTGGGCTATCATGTGCCTTTTACTGAGGAGTGTCTTCCGTCTGGCCACTCTGCAGAGATGGTTGTCCTTCTGGAAGGTTCTCCCATCTCCACAGAGGAACTCTAGAGCTCTGTCAGAGCGACCATCAGGTTCTTTGTCACCTCCCAGTTCAAGACCCTTTTCCCCCCATTGCTCAGTTTGGCTGGTTGGGCAGCTCTAGGAAGAGTCTTGATGGTTCCTAACTTCTTCCATTTAAGAATGATGGAGGCCACCGGGTTCTTGGGGACCTTCAATGCTGTAGAAATGTTTTGGTACCCTTCTCCAGATCTGTGCCTCAACACAATCCTGTCTCTGAGCTCTATGGACAATTCCTTCGACCTCATGTCTTGGTTTTTGCTCTGACATGCACTGTCAACTGTGGGACCTTATATAGACAGGTGTGTGCCTTTCCAAATTATGTCCAATCAATTGAATTTACCACAGGTGGACTCCAATCAAGATGTAGAAACATCTTAAAGATGATAAATTGAAACATCAGAGCTCAATTTCAAGTCTCATAGTAAAGGGACTGAATACTTATGTAAATAAGGTATTTCTGTTCTTTATGTGTAATAAATGTGCAAACATAAAAATTTAAAAAACTGTTTTGCTTTGTCATTATGGGGTATTGTGTGTAGATTGCTAAGGATTACATTTTATTTAATCCATTTTAGAATAAGGCTGAAATATGGAAATAAATATGGAAAAAGTCAAGGGGTCTGAATACTTTCCGAAGGCAATCTATTTTTAGTTACTTGACAAAGAAGGTTTAGGCTTACTGCTACATTGTCTTATAGGCTATCTCTTAGTGCATGCACTCATTTCTGTAGGCACCTGTCACGCTCTGGCTCCGGGACTGTGTAGTTTGAGCCAGGGTGTATTCATTTGGTTGTGTTGGGTATAGGGTGTGTTCATTTTGGTTGTGTTTGGTTTTGGTTGTAGTGTCTTGTCGTCATGTGACTCCCAATCGGAGGTAACGAGTGTCAGCTGTCGGCTCGTTATCTCTGATTGGGAGCCATATTTTAACGTTCAGTGTTCACCTTAGGGTTGTGGGTTTTTGTTCCTTATTCGGTCAGTGTAACCGTGGACTTTACGAGTCGTCTTTTGTTTTGTATTTCGATACTTTAATTAAATAAAGTCATGTTCGTTTCACACGCTGCGCCTTGGTCTACTCTCCTTTACGACGATCGTGACAGAAAAACCCACCATACCAGGACCAAGCAGCGTGTCCAGGAACAGGCAACCTGGACGTGGGAGCAGCGTCGGAGGGTCGAGAGGCAACCCCAATAAATTTTTAGGGGGGGGGGCACACGGCATGGACGACGGGGCTGACGGAGGCAAAGATGGGGCGAATCCAGGAGGCCACCAGGCCAGGGGTACACCGCCCTGTACGTCCTGTGCGGATGCCTCACACAGAGTGTGTGAGGGTAGGCATTCAGCCAGGACGGGTGGTGGCCGCTGTACACTCCAGGCCTCCTATCCGTCTCCACAGCCCGGTCCGGCCTGTTCCTGCCACCCGCACCAAGTCTACGGTGCGCGTCGCCAGCCCGACCCGGCCTGTTCCTGCCACTCGTACCAAACCTACGGTGCGCGTCGCCAGCCCGGTCCGGCCTGTTCCTGCCACCCGCACCAAGTCTACGGTGCGCGTCGCCAGCCCGACCCGGCCTGTTCCTGCCACTCGCACCAAACCTACCGTGCGCGTCGCCAGCCCGACCCGGCCTGTTCCAGCCACCCGCACCAAGTCTACGGTGCGCGTCGCCAGCCCGGTCCGGCCTGTTCCTGCCACCCGCACCAAGTCTACGGTGCGCGTCGCCAGCCCGACCCGGCCTGTTCCTGCCACTCGCACCAAACCTACGGTGCGCGTCGCCAGCCCGGTCCGGCCTGTTCCTGCCACCCGCACCAAGTCTACGGTGCGCGTCGCCAGCCCGACCCGGCCTGTTCCTGCCACTCGCACCAAACCTACGGTGCGCGTCGCCAGCCCGACCCGGCCTGTTCCAGCCACCCGCACCAAGTCTACGGTGCGCGTCGCCAGCCCTGTCCGGCCTGTTCCTGCCACCCGCACCAAGTCTACGGTGCGCGTCGCCAGCCCGACCCGGCCTGTTCCAGCCACTCGCACCAAACCTACGGTGCGCGTCGCCAGCCCGGTCCGGCCTGTTCCTGCCACCCGCATCAAGTCTACGGTGCGCGTCGCCAGCCCAGCCCGGCCTGTTCCTGCTCAACGCACAGGACATACGGTGTGCGTCGCCAGCCCAGCCCGGCCTGTTCCTGCTCAACGCACAGGACATACGGTGTGCGTCGCCAGCCCAGCCCGGCCTGTTCCTGCTCAACGCAAAGGACCTAGGGTGCGAGTCATCAGCCTGGTTCAGCTCGTCCCTGCTACTCGCACCAAGCCAAGGGTGCGAGCCGTCAGCTTGATCCAGCCCATTCCTGCTACTCGCACCAAGCCAGGGGTGCGCGTCGGAGGTCCTGATCCAGCTAGCTGGGTCAGATCGGACCGGGGGCACTACGGGGGGAGTGAAGTGGGGTGGTGGTCAAGCCCGGAGCCGGAGCCGCCTCCGAGGAGCAACACCCACCCAGCCCTCCCCTATTTTGGGGTGTAGGCGCGGTCAGAGTCCGCGCCTTTAGGGGGGGGTACTGTCACGCTCTGGCTCCGGGACTGTGTAGTTTGAGCCAGGTTGTATTCATTTGGTTGTGTTGGGTATAGGGTGTGTTCATTTTGGTTGTGTTTGGTTTTGGTTGTAGTGTCTTGTCGTCATGTGACTCCCAATCGGAGGTAACGAGTGTCAGCTGTCGGCTAGTTATCTCTGATTGGGAGCCATATTTTAACGTTCAGTGTTCACCTTAGGGTTGTGGGTTTTTGTTCCTTATTCGGTCAGTGTAACCGTGGACTTTACGAGTCGTCTTTTGTTTTGTATTTCGATACCATAATTAAATAAAGTCATGTTCGTTTCACACGCTGCGCCTTGGTCTACTCTCCTTTACGACGATCGTGACAGCACCAATGAATCACTGTGTATAAATGTGTCCATATGGCAGAGGCTGGTGCTCTTGCATTAGTTGAATTTTAACTTTGAGATGTTTATCATTTTAATTCCGGTTTGAAGCGGCAGGTAGCTTAGCGGTGACGAGCGTTGGGCCACTATACGAAAGGTCGCTGGTTTGAATCCCCGAATCGACTAGGTAAAGAATCTGTCTATGTGCCCTTGAGCAAGGCACATACTCCTAATTGCTCCTGTAAGTCGCTCTGGATAAGAGCGTCTCCTAAATCATGTAAATGTAATTCTGGTTTGTATTATTAACCACGTGACAATTATTTTGAAAAACAAAAACGTTATTATTGAAATGAAACAGTTCCACTAAAACATGCATATGAAAATCATAACTGGCACGCAGATCAGTAGAAATGGGATAAATTGTAAACTTTCCCAAACTTGAAACTCATGCACAGTCTAGGAATAGACCATTGTAAACAGAGCGCACATTTCTTTGTACTGCATAATAAAAAATAAAAAATAAATGGTGTGTCAACAGTTTTGACAAACTACATGAATTATGACCCTTGCTTTGTGAGAACAGAACTATAGTGTGATAATATAATACATATCTGCCTAATGGGCCCTGGTCAAAAGTAGTGCACTAAACATGGAATAGGGTCCCAAATGGAATAGGGTCCCAAATGGAATAGGGTCCCAAATGGACTAGGGTCCCAGCTGGACTAGGGTCCCAAATGGAATAGGGTCCCAAATGGAATAGGTTCCCAACTGGAATAGGGTCCCAAATGGAATAAGGTCCCATAGTTGGCCATCTTAACTAACTGTACCGAATATATAATATAATAATATATCAATGATTACCCCAATCAATTAAACAACTAATTCAGTATGTCTGACCTCTTATTATAATACAGTGGGGGAAAAAAGTATTTAGTCAGCCACCAATTGTGCATGTTCTCCCACTTAAAAAGATGAGAGAGGCCTGTAATTTTTATCATAGGTACACGTCAACTATGACAGACAAATTGAGAGAAAAAAATCCGGAAAATCACATTGTAGGATTTTTAATGAATTTATTCGCAAATTATGGTGGAAAATAAGTATTTGGTCACCTACAAACAAGCAAGATTTCTCGCTCTCACAGACCTGTAACTTCTTCTTTAAGAGTCTCCTCTGTCCTCCACTCGTTACCTGTATTAATGACAACTGTTTGAACTTTTTATCAGTATAAAAGACACCTGTCCACAACCTCAAACAGTCACACTTCAAACTCCACTATGGCCAAGACCAAAGAGCTGTCAAAGGACACCAGAAACAAAATTGTAGACCTGCACCAGGCTGGGAAGACTGAATCTAATAGGTAAGCAGCTTGGTTTGAAGAAATCAACTGTGGGAGCAATTTTTAGGAAATGGAAGACATACAAGACCACTGATAATCTCCCTCGATCTGGGGCTCCACGCAAGATCTCACCCTGTGGGGTCAAAATGATCACAAGATTGGTGAGCAAAAATCCCAGAACCACACGAGGGGACATGGTGAATGACCTGCAGAGAGCTGGGACCAAAGTAACAAAGTCTACCATCAGTAACACACTACGCCGCCAGGGACTCAAATCCTGCAGTGCCAGACATGTCCCCCTGCTTAAGCCAGTACATGTCCAGGCCCGTCTGAAGTTTGCTAGAGTGCATTTGGATGATCCAGAAGAGGATTGGGAGAATGTCATATGGTCAGATGAAACCAAAATATAACTTTTTGGTAAAAACTCAACTCGTCGTGTTTGGAGGACAAAGAATGCTGAGTTGCATCCAAAGAACACCATACCTACTGTGAAGCATGGGGGTGGAAACATCATGCTTTGGGGCTGTTTTTCTTTAAAGGGACCAGGACGACTGATCCGTGTAAAGGAAATAATTAATGGGGCCATGTATCGTGAGATTTTGAGTGAAAACCTCCTTCCATCAGCAAGGGCATTGAAGATGAAACGTGGCTGGGTCTTTCAGCATGACAATGATCCCAAACACACCGCCCGGGCAACGAAGGAGTGGCTTCGTAAGAAGCATTTCAAGGTCCTGGAGTGGCCTAGCCAGTCTCCAGATCTCAACCCCATAGAAAATCTTTGGAAGGAGTTGAAAGTCTGTGTTGCCAGAGCGACAGCCCCAAAACATCACTAATCTAGAGAAGATCTGCATGGAGGAATGGGCCAAAATACCAGCAACAGTGTGTGAAAACCTTGTGAAGACTTACAGAAAACGTTTGACCTGTGTCATTGCCAACAAAGGGTATATAACAAAGTATTGAGAAACTTTTGTTATTGACCAAATACTTATTTTCCAACATAATTTGCAAATAAATTCATAAAAAATCCTACAATGTGATTTTCAGATTTTTTTTTCCTCATTTTGTCTGTCATAGTTGACGTGTACCTATGATGAAAATTACAGGCCTCTCACATCTTTTTAAGTGGGAGAACTTGCACAATTGGTGGCTGACTAAATATTTTTTCCCCCCCACTGTATATTGAATAACAGATTCACTACATGGAACAACACATAGTCCCCAAATCTAAAGTTTTTTCTGAAGTGTCTGAGAGATATCAGAAAGATCAGGAGATATAGTTTTGATGAATTTTTTTAACAGTCTAAGCCCTGTCTAAGCCGGTGGGAGGAGCTAGAGGAGGACAGGATCATTGTAATGGCAGGAATGGTATTAAAGGCACGGAGTCAAACATGTGGTTTCCATATGTTTGATGCGTTTGATACTATACCATTAATTCCATTGCAGCCATTACAATGAGCCCAACCTCCTATCGCTCTTCCCACCAGCCCCCACTGGTGATGTTGTACTAAAAGATAGGGTGGAAATATGAACTTGTTGTCATAATACATGTGAAGGGTTTTAATTCTTCTTTCTATTCTCTTAAATCTGTCAAACTGAAACTATGGAAATCTTGTCACAACTTCTGCTTTTGGTGAAATTCCCCTGTAAACCAAGTTTAAATACAGCATATATACAAAAAAAAAACGATGTGGTCATCGGTGGCCGGTCACACTGTGTGGTGATGTTTCCCCTAGGTACAGATCTAGGATCAGCTTTCCCTCCCCCAATCTTAACCTTAACTATTTGTGGTGGAAATGCAAAATTGATCCAAGACAAAGAAAAATTGTGTCACTACAGTAAGTCACATAGACGCAAGGCTGGGGGTGCTGTAAACTCAGTAAGGATATATGTAGTTTATATGTCAATTAACAGGATCCCAATTTATGTTAGCAGATCTAAAATTGGGACCCTGTGAATTCAGATATACATCATATAGCATGTTATAGAGTCATATCATGTATTATATTATCAAACTAAGGCTGGTGGGAGTCACGTGGTGGCCAGTGTTTCCAATCCACTGTGGTTGACTGATAAATAGTTTCACTACCTTAAGTCACACAGAGGCAGTACAGTCCAGGGAGAAAACAGGTACAGACGTACATTAGAGATGAGGTTAGAAGTAGAAGTTACTGTATTTGACCACAAGTGTGTTAAGATGTCAGAGGGAGTCTATGAAATCCCAGATGGATTTGAAGACAACAAACCTAATGCAATAAAGAACACGGACATTGATGGCCAATTATATGGCAACGTAAGAGCCTTCAAGCCCAGTCCAAGAGATGGAGTTGTTGCTCAACATGCAGATAAGATTGCACACTCACACAGACACACTGTGCGAGCTCCGACACAATTTTGCTGTTTTGTGATTCTTTATTTTCATTAAATGTATCCACTATCATTTCTTATGATAGACAACTTTTGAACATCAGATAGGGAGTTAGTACCTTCAATTCCAGCTTCAACGTTGACTCATCTGCCCTAGTCTCTTTATGGAATTCTGACCCAATTTTCAGGGAATCCAAGAGGCAACGCCGGTGATACAGAGGCAAGAGAGGGGGAGTCCTGGAGGGATTAAGGCAAAGGGAAAACCGGCCACCTCTTCCCTCCATTCAGTCACTTTATAATAAGATGGATGACCACCAATGGCGGTTTTGCTCCCAACGGGTCTCAGGTAACTGCAATATTCTCTGATTCTTCTAAAACATGGCTTTCAGACAAGATACCCCTCTTAAGGAGTTTTCAGCCATTGTCGTAACTGTTGTATACATTCAAGATTGACAGAGGTGAAGCTGAGGAGAGGATTGTGGATATCTACATAAGTGCAGACACCCTGAGAGACGGTGAGACCATCACCAAGACACACACACACAAGCACATTGACTCACATAAACGTATATTTGATGTGTCCACAGAGCCTGATAGCTCAGGGAAGAGATGTTCTTTAGGGAAGAGATCCTCCAGAGTTGCTGCAGTGTGTCTGGTGCTGCTGTGTGTTCTCCTACTGGCTGGGATCATAGGCCTGTCTGTCTACTGTGAGTTTCTGTCCAGGTTCATGGCTTATCACCTAGTTGTAAGAAGTGCTGGTTACTAGGCCTATTTACCTGGTGTTTTAGCTAGTAACTATGTCTAGAGAATCAGCTATTAAAGACTACCAGAACCCACTGGATTATCAAAAAACATTGAATGAACTACAGGACAAAATACAAACCCTCCAACCCAAAAAGGCCTGTGGTCTTGAAGGTATCGTAAATAAAATGATAAAATATACAGACAACAAATTCCAATTGGCTATACTTAAACTCTTTAACATCATTCTCAGCTCTGGCATCTTTCCCAATATTCGGAACCAAGGACTGATCACACCAATCCACAAAAGTGGAGACAAATTTGACCCCAATAACTACCGTGGGATGTGTGACAACAGCAACCTTGGGAAAATCCTCTCCATTGTCATTAACAACAGACTCGTACATTTCCTCAGTGAAAACAATGTACTGAGTAAATGTCAAATTGGCTTTTTACCAAATTGCCGTACGACAGACCACAACTCAGAGAATCCGTCCTACTCATTACACTGTGGTCAGTGTTATTAGAGCAGTAGTATATTACCTTGGGGTGGTCAGTGGGGTGCCGTCCACCCATTTCCAGGTCCCCTCAGTAACAAAGTCAATCAGATCAATCCAGACATAACTGACTGATTCAATCCCATTGATAAATGTCTGTTTTGACAGAAAACAACATTGTTAATATAGTCTCCACTTCTATTCTCTCTCTCTATCTCTCTCTCTAACCACTAGGTGACAACATCACTTAACAACTCAGCAGAGAGAGAGAGAGAGAGATAATATATAATATTTATTGTTCATTTCACTTGTGTTTACTATCTGCTTCACTTGCTTTGGCAATGTTAACATACGTTTCCCATGAGAGATGCAATGCTACATTATGAATTATAAATCTTAACATAAAAAAAAAAAAAAAAAACTTTATAAAGAGGAAAAAATAAACCACAGAACAGAATGAACAAGGGGGATGAACAGGGTGTTACAAAAAACTGTCTGGTCTAAAACCTGTGTCCCAAATGGTACCCTATTTCCCTATGTAGTGCACTGTATAGAGATTAGGGTGCCATTTGAGACACATCTCAAGAGTCTCCTTCTTATTGGTGGAAGAGCCTTGAAACATCCTGACACCTACAGCCTTCTTATTGGTGGATAGAGCCTTGAAACATCCAGCTGTTGGACACAGACAGAGAACAGAGAAGTACAGGGTTTAGACACATCAGACTAACTACTGCTCAGTCAGTTAGAAAGGTAATCATACAGTAAGTTAGTACTATAAGTAAAAGTATGTTAGAATCATAGATATTACAATAAGAGGTCAGACATACTGAATTAGTTGTTTAATTGATTGATTGGGGTAATCATTGATATATTCGGTAAAGTTAGTTAAGATGGCCAACTATGTCAACAAACAAGTTATTGAATTAAACAAGAGGAATGAAGAAAGCCGGAACAGAGCAATGAGGAGCTTGAAGACTGAGACCCTTCGCTCAGGTAAGAACTAAGAATGATCTATCGCGTAAGCACTCAATTCATAGACAGAGCTATGTATGCTCAGTGTCAGCTTGTTTTACTCTGGAATTGTAAATTATGGAATTGTACAAACTTTATATTGCCTTAAAGCTACAGTACATTTTTTGGGCGACCCGACCAAATTCACATAAATGTTATAGATCTTTCACCCCCATTGAAAGCAAGTCTAAGAAGTGGTAGATCTGTTCTATATGTGCTATTTCTATGCTTCCCTTTATGAAGTTTCATTTTTGCGTCTTTTACCTTAGGTTTTGTACAGCAACTTCAAACAGCTGAATATACAATATTTATTTTACACAATGACTGCTTGTTTTGTCACATAACATATTAGAATTTTAGCAACCAGGAAATGGCGGAGCAATTTCTGCATAGAGCATCTTTAAATGGTTAAAACAATCATTTTGAGCTCATGGATGGGCAGTCCTTGCATACATAGCTCTGTCTATGAATTTGAGAGTGATGACTTTTCTGTGTATTTTGGGTCCTGATGGGGTTATTTATAAGTTACATTCTTCAAGAATGAATGGGTAAATATCATACATTTCAAAGTCCTAAAAATGTATGCAGCAATCACAGATAGCCTCTTTAAATCATTGTCACACCCTGGTTCTGGGACTCTATATGTTGAGCCAGGATGTGGATATTCTATAGGTTGTATTTCTGTGTTGGCCAGAGTGGTTCCCAATCAGAGGCAACGAGTGTCAGCTGTGGCTGGTTGTCTCTGATTGGGAGCCATATTTATAGAGGCTATTTTCCCACAAATGTTGTGGGATCTTGTTTCCAGTTGGTTTGTGTTAGACCGTGTACTGTCACGTTATCGTTTGTTTATTTTGTCGTAGATTCGCTAATAAAGAGTATGTTTGCCTGCAACGCTGCGCCTTGGTCCTCACCTCTGTATACGACGATCGTGACAGAAGATCCCACCAGAACTGGACCAAGCAGCGGGTCGAGGAGCCATCGCCAGGGAAATCCCTAGCGGATATCCAGCACCTCCTCGACTGGGTCAAGCCGGGTGAGGAAGAGAGGGGCTTGACGTGGAGGCAGAAGGGCGAAAGGCTGGCGAGAAGCATGGAGACCTGGTCCACGGGTAGGAGTGAAGCCCATACATTTTTTAGGGGGGGGCTAACGCCGTGGACGACGGGGCAGCAGGAGGCCGCCAGGTTACGGGAGTCACTTGTCACCAGGGGGAAGGAGGATGTAGAGGCACGGCGAGAGGTACTGGGGTGTGTTGCCAGCCGGTCCGGCCTGTTCCTGATCCCGACGTAGGGCCAGTGGTGTGTGTTCCCAGTACGGTCCGGCCTGTTCCTGCCACTCGCACCAAGTCTACGGTGCGCGTCGCCAGCTCGGCCCGGCCTGTTCCTGCTCCCCGCACCAAGCCTGTGGTGCGCGTCGCCAGCCCAGTCCGGCCCATTCCTGCTCCCCGCACCAAGTCAGTGGTGCGTTTCGTCAGCCCTGTCCGGCCCGTTCCTGCTCCCCGCACCAAGTCAGTGGTGCGCGTCGTCAGCCCGGTCCGGCCCATTCCTGCTCCCCGCACCAAGTCAGTGGTGCGTTTCGTCAGCCCAGCTCGGCCCGTTCCTGCTCCCCGCACCAAGTCAGTGGTGCGCTTCGTCAGCCCGGCTCGGCCCGTGCCTGTTCCCCACACCAAGCCAGTGGTGTGCGTCGCCAGCCCGGTCCGGTCCGCTCCTGCTCCCCGCACCAAGCCAGGGGTGCGCATCGTCAGCCCGGTCCGGCCCGTTCCTACTCCACGCACCAAGCCAGGGGTGCGCATCGTCAGCCCGGTCCGGCCCGTTCCTACTCCACGCACCAAGCCAGGGGTGCGCATCGTCAGTCCGGTCCGGCCCGTTCCTACTCCACGCACCAAGCCAGGGGTGAGAGTCGTCAGCCCGGTCCGGCCCGTTCTGGCTCCACGCACCAAGCCAGGGAGGCGCGTCGTCAGTCCAGCACGGCCCGTGCCTGGGTCACCGGTGCCTGGTAAGGTACCGGTCAGCGGCTCCACACCGGAGCCAAAGCGGTCCGCTTCTACGATGTCCGGTCCAGCTCCAGCCAGCGGGGCCAGACCGGACCAGGGGCGCCACGGGGGGATGGTGGAAGGGTGGTGGTCAAGCCCGGAGCCGGAACCGCCTCCGAGGAGGAATGCCCTCCCCTGGTTTGTGTACGTTTAGGCGCGGTCGCAGTCCGCGCCTTTAGGGGGGGGTACTGTCACACCCTGGCTCTGGGACTCTATATGTTGAGCCAGGGTGTGGATATTCTATAGGTTGTATTTCTGTGTTGGCCAGAGTGGTTCCCAATCAGAGGCAACGAGTGTCAGCTGTGGCTGGTTGTCTCTGATTGGGAGCCATATTTATAGAGGCTATTTTCCCACAAATGTTGTGGGATCTTGTTTCCAGTTGGTTTGTGTTAGACCGTGTACTGTCACGTTATCGTTTGTTTAAATCTCCCGAGTGGCGCAGTGGTCTATGGCACTGCATCGCAGTGCTAGCTGTGCCACTAGAGATCCTGGTTCGAATCCAGGCTCTGTCGTAGCCGGCCGCGACCGGGAGACCCATGGGGCGGCGCACAATTGGCCCAGCGTTGTCCAGGGTAGGGGTGGGAATGGCCGGCAGGGATGTAGCTCAGTTGGTAGAGCATGGCGTTTGCAACGCCAGGGTTGTGGGTTCGATTCCCATGGGGGGCCAGTATGAAAAAAAATATATAAAAATGTATGCACTAACTGTAAGTCGCTCTGGATAAGAGCGTCTGCTAAATGACTAAAATGTAAATGTAATGTATTTTGTCGTAGATTCGCTAATAAAGAGTATGTTTGCCTGCAACGCTGCTCCTTGGTCCTCATCTCTGTTCGACGATCGTGACAATCATGCTACAGCTATATTGTGTAATTTTGGTAATGTCATCATACAGTATCTTCCTGTTTATCAGATTTGAGATGACCACACTCTTGAGCAAACTGTTGCTGCCAACCCACATTTGGGGTAAAACCAATGACACATTGGAAATGTTAGGTTCTCAGAATTAGTTAATGTTTTGTGGGATGACGTGTGTTCTGTTTTAATCTAAATCATTAGTGATGATGGTGTGTGTGTGTGTGTGTGTGTGTTTCTCTGCAGATGGAAAACCAAGACTCTACAGCGTGGCTGCCGTGTGTTTTGGAGTCCTGTGTGTTCTACAAGTCACTCTCAACATCTCCCTGAGGCTGACATTCTGTGAGTGAGTCTGAGTCCCAAATGACACCCTATTAGCGCAGTACTTTTGACAGTGCACTATGCAGGGAATAGGGTGCCATTTGGGACCCTATTCCATTTGGGACCGTATTCCATTTGGGATCCTGTTCCATTTGGGACGATATTCCATTTGGGACCCTATTCCATTTGGGACCCTATTCCATTTGGGATCCTATTCCATTTGGGACCCTATTCCATTTGGGACCCTATTCCATTTGGGACCCTATTCCATTTGGGACCCTATCCCATTTGGGACCCTATTCCATTTGGGACCCTATTCCATTTGGGACCCTATTCCATTTGGGACCCTATTCCACGTTTAGTGCATTACTTTTGACCAGGGCCCATAGGGCAGATATGTATTATATTATCACACTATAGTTCTGTTCTCACAAAGCAAGGGTCATAATTCCTGTAGTTTGTCAATATTGTTGACACACACAAAAAAAAAAGTTTTAATTATGCAGTACAAAGAAATGTGCGCTCTGTTTACAATGGTCTATTCCTAGACTGTGCATGAGTTTCAAGTTTGGGAAAGTTTACAATTTATCAAATTTCTACCGATCTGCGTGCCAGTTATGATTTTCATGTGCATGTTTTAGTGGAACAGTTTCAGTTCAATAATGACGTTTTAGTTTTTCAAAATAATTGTCACGTGGTTAATAATACAAACCGGAATTACATTTACATGATTTAGGAGACGCTCTTATCCAGAGCGACTTACAGGAGCAATTAGGAGTAAGTGCCTTGCTCAAGGGCACATCGACAGATTCTTCACCTATTTGGCTCAGGGATCCAAACCAGCGACCTTTCGTATACTGGCCCAACGCTCTTCACCGCTAAGCTACCTGCCGCTTCAAACCGTAACTAAAATGATTACATCTCAGAGTTTAAATTCCACTAATGCCAGAGCACCAGCCTCTGCCATATGGACACATTTATACACCGTGATACATTGGCGCCTAAAGAAATGAGTGCATGCACTAAGAGTTAGCCTATAAGCCAATGTAGCAGTAAGCCTAAAACTACTATTGTCAAGTAAGTAAAAATAGAGTGCCTTTGGAAAGTATTCAGACCCCTTGACTTTTTCCATAGTTTTTTCCATATTAAAGCCTTATTCAAAAATGGATTAAATGAAATTCAATCCTCAGCAACTATACACAATACCTCATAATGACAAAGCAAAACAGTTTTTTTTTTATGTTTGCACATTTATTACACATAAAAAACAGAAATACATTATTTACATATATATTCAGACCCTTTGCTATGAGACTCGAAATTGAGCTCTGATGCCTCATGTTTCTATTGATCATCTTTAAGATGTTTCTATAACTTGATTGGAGTCCACCTGTGGTAAATTCAATTGATTGGACATCATTTGGAAAGGGACATACCTGTCTATATAAGGTCCCACAGTTGACAGCGCATGTCAGATCAAAAACCAAGCCATGAGGTCGAAGGAATTGTCCATAGAGCTCCGAGACAGGATTGTGTTGAGGCACAGATCTGGGGAAGGGTACCAAAACATTTATGCAGCATTGAAGGTCCCCAGGAACACGGTGGCCTCCATCAGTCTTAAATGGAAGAAGTTTGGAACATTTACATTTACATTTACGCCATTTAGCAGACGCTCTTATCCAGAGCGACTAACTGTAGTGAGTGCATACATTTTACCACCAAGACTCTTCCTAGAGCTGCCCGCCCAGCCAAACTGAGCAATGGGTGGGAGAAGGGTCTTGAACTGGGAGGTGACCAAGAACCCGATTGTCGCTCTGACAGAGCTCTAGAGTTCCACTGTGGAAATGGGAGAACCTTCCAGAAGGACAACCATCTCTGCAGCACTCCACCAATCAGGCCTTTATGGTAGAGTGGCGAGATGGGAGCCACTCCTCATTAAAAGGCACATGATAGCCCACTTGGAGTTTGCTAAAAGGCACGTAAAGACACTGAGACCATGAGAAACAAGATTCTCTGGTCTGATGAAACCAAGATTGAACTCTTGGCCTGAATGCCAAGAGTCTGGAGGAAACCTGACACCATCCCTACGGTGAAGCATGGTGGTGGCAGCATCATGATTTGGAATGTTTTTCAGTGGCAGGAACTGGGAGACTAGTCAGGATTGAGGGAAAGACGAACGGAGCAAAGTACAGAGAGATCCTTGATGAAAACCTGATCCAGAGCGCTCAGGACCTCAGACTGGGGCGAAGTTTCCCGTTCCAACAGGACAATAACCCTAAGCACACAGCCAATACAACGCAGGAGTGGCTTCAGGACAAGTCTCTGAATGTCTTTGAGTGGCCCAGCCAGAGCCCGGACTTGAACCTGATCTATCATCTCTGGAGAGACCTGAAAATAGCTGTGCAGCAACGCTCCCCATCCAACCTGACAGAGCTTGAGAGGATCTGTAGAGATGAATGGAGAAATTCCCCAAATACAGGTGTGCCAAGCTTGTAGTGTCATACCCAAGAAGACTTCAGGCTGTAATCGCTGTGAAAGGTGCTTCAACAAAGTACTGAGTAAAGGGTCTGAATACTTATGTAAATGTTATATTTCTGTTTGAATTTTTTTATAAATGTGCAAAAATGTCTACAAACCTGTTTTTGATTCGTCATTATGGGGTATTGTGTGTAGATTGATGAGGGGGGGGGGGGGGGGGACATTTTAGAATGAGGCTGTAATCTAACAAAATGTGGAAAAAGTCAAGGGGTCTGAATACTTTCCGAAGGCACTGTACATAAAGCTGCCAATTGCAATCAGAAAATATCCTGATGAAAATGCAGGTTCTTTCAATTGCATTCATCTCTCTACTTCGCATGTCTGCCTCGCTTTCTATCTGTTTTGGCTTGCGCTATCACTAGTGAAGTGCAACATTGTATCAAATCAATTAGCTAGTGAAGTGCATCATTGTATAAAATCAATCAACTGGGTCCAGCCCAATTACTGTATATATGAAGTTCCAGCCCGAAGCTGATGCTAGCGAACATGCAACATTTTATCAACTAGCCTATTCCGGATTCTCAGAGTTGTTTTGCGGCAGTGAGCTCGGGACAGACACAGCTGTTTTTGCGGAAAGGGAGATGTGTTCAGGTATTTTGTTAAATATCCACTGGATATATGGAATCTATGACATTTTGCTCTTTGACAGGAGGACTGGTGATTATCAAGGGGGAGAGTGTTGGAAAGATTTTTCATATACTGTAAGGAACTAACATTCACAATGGATGTTCAAACTGTGTGAGGTGAAGAAAAAATGACTGAGAAGCTTAGCTTATTAGTGGTGTTGAGTTAAGAGGATCAGAAATCAGACATCCCGTAATGGTTACTTTCCTACATTTGCGCAGCAGGCCAATTAGCCTACTTCTATGCGTGCTCTGGCTCATGCGCTCCGTCAACATTAAAAGGACAGAGAAACCAAACACATGCTCATTGCAATGACCTCATCAGAGAGGAACACAAACATACTGACTTCTTCCTGCATCTGAACAACCTGCAGAGAGAGAGGGAGGAAAGGAGAAATAGGCAGGGATAAATAAAATGGAGAAGGGGAGAGATCAGATCAATTGGAAAACATGTTTATGAACAATAAGAAGTATTTTAAATGTTTTACACCAGGCTGTGAGAACAAATGAACTGTGGACTTACTGTACAGCCCAGGTCTACGTTGATGCCCAATTTCACTGGGTAATGTTCCTGGGTCATCATGGCAATGCGTGTGAGCGCCTCCCCATCTAGCTGGACATCCTCTATCCCTCTACATTGACTGAACCGAGTTATCCATCTATCCAGACACACACGTAAATACGAGGCGATAGGTGAAAGGTGAAAACAACTTCAGGAGATGAAATAAGGACTTGAACCCCAGACCTCTAGTACCTTTGAAGTTGGCAACACCCAGAGCAACCAAGCCAGCACTTCTTCCCAGGGGCAGTCAGGATGTGATCCACCTCGCCGTCAGTCTGGTTGATTGTATAAATGGTCATGCCTGTTTTCAATCTTTCCGCTAGGTGGCACCAACGCTCCATTTTTGTAAATGCTCAGTACAACGCTCATACGCTTTCAAATTGGTCCGATATTCTTCCAGTAACCGCTGCGTGACTTGGGCAGGAGCTCACCATGAGCTGAGAACCGGCACCTCAAATGTTCTACTGCTTGAGCTCCTGTTGCTTTCCTAACCTGCTACGTAAAGTCAAATCTGACTGTAATTTAACAAAAGCTGGATCCCTTCTAGCCATGACCCAGCAGCACGGGAACTCTAGTCAGGGTGGAATAGTCCATTATCTGAACCAGTCCGTGGGTGATTCATGATACTTGTTTCTACTATTATTAGAAAAACTTGGGTTATATTAATATTGATATGAAATGTATGTATATGTAGGGAAATAAAGAATTTATCTGTTATTAATTATTATTCGGCTGTATGGATTCATTTACTTTTTTTGGAGGCCTTTTTTTGTCGACAAAGTGGCCTCATTAACCTGGGCACAGTGGACGAGCAGAGATGTTATTGTATTATTTTTTTTTTTGTTAATATGCCCAGCTCATGAGGCCCCTTGATGATGGGAGGCCTGAGGCAGTTGCCTCTTCTGCCGAATGGTAAGTCTGCCACTGCCGATCCCAGGTATAGGCCTGTTACTTACCTTCTTCTTCTCACTGATCAATGGTGCATGAAGATCCCCACAGTGGTGAATCCCCAGGGTAAAGTTTACAGATCAAATCGTGTAGTTGTGGGTCATATCATAACTCTTTATATCACTGACCTCTAACTTCTCACATATGTGAAGCTAGCCACAATACGGATTAGCCACAATAGTGGAATTTAAGGTTTGCCTTCAAAATTAAAGTCCCTCATTGAAAGTCATGCAAATGGATACAAATAGTGGAATCATGCCATATTTGGACTAGATAATGCCAATCAAGCTTGGAATGTTGTGATATAAATTCAACAAAAGTTAATTTGGCAAAAAAGTACAAGTAAGTTGAAATCACACTTTGGATGTATTAGACTTTACAATTGAATTGGGGCATACTTGTATTTCTCTGTACAGCCTTACCTATGGATTGTGGATAAATGAAATGGGGGAATCAGTCTACTCAGTTACACACACGGAACACAACTGTGAAGAGTTTACACAAATATTAGGATTGTGGGTTGTGTACATCACTGTTAGGAAATCAAAGCATCTCTGAATCATTCAGGCTGTGGTTTCAGATAAATAGATGCACAATTCACTTTTGTAAAACGTTTTATTTTAGTTGAATGGTGATGTAATGATTAGAACGTTTTAGGCTATTATTTGGGGAGAGACATATGACGGTGCGTCTAGTGATGACAGCTCTTAAAAGTACTTTTGTGGTAGTTAAAGAACTGTAGAATAGGTTTGTATGTAGACCTACTGATAGCTAGCTGTAGTTCTATCTAATAAATAAACTATTTAGGCTAACAATGATCACTGAAAAGTACATTTCCTGAAGAAAATGTTGTGTGCTTGCTAGCTTGTTTTAAAGTATGTATGGTTTTGAAATAGGTTATAGTAGTGGAAGTGTCAGCAGTAGTAATGGTGGTGACTGGATATAGTGGAAAAAGTGATTAGATTAAAATATTGATTGATTGATTGGTGGTTGATAGGATAGCCTGAACATGTGAAAGTTGGTTTGATGTCTCTAGCTCGAACGGTTCAAGAGTTACAATTATTGTTAGTGGGTATTATTTTACATTTTAGTCATTTAGCAGCCGCTCTTATCCAGAGTGACTTCCAATTAGTGAGTGCATACATTTTTCATACTGGCCCCCCGTGAGAACTTCCATCCCTGGTCATCCCTACTGCCTCTGATCTGGCAGACTCACTAAACACACATGTGTTGTTTGTAAATTATGTCTGAGTGTTGGAGTGTGCCCCTGGCTATCCATAAATACATTTTAAAAACAAGAACATGTTGCCGTCTTGTTTGCTTAATATAATACATTTGAAATGATTTATAATTTTGATACTTATGTACAGTACCAGTCAAAAGTTTGGACACACCTACTCATTCCAGGGTTTTTCTCTATTTTCACTATTTTCTACATCATAGAATACTAGTGAAGACATCAAAACTATGAAATAACACATATGGAATCATGTAGTAACCAAAACAAAGTGTTATATTTGAGATTCTTCAAAGTAGCCACCCTTTGCCTTGATGACAGCTTTGCACTGTGCACCAAGTCAGAACCGGAGGATAAATAAAGTGGGCATATAAGCAGACAATGAAAGCTTTTACAATATTCAATTATGACATTTCTCTAAAACATGCTATAGGCTACATGTGCACAACCAACTCAGAACGTTAGCCCAAGTTCTGAGAGGGAAAGGGACCAAATTATTAGGGTGAGGCACATGGGCTACTAACAGCTTACTACACAATTCCTGTAGTTTGTCAATATTGTTGACACACACAAAAAAAAAAGTTTTAATTATGCAGTACAAAGAAATGTGCGCTCTGTTTACAATGGTCTATTCCTAGACTGTGCATGAGTTTCAAGTTTGGGAAAGTTTACAATTTATCAAATTTCTACCGATCTGCGTGCCAGTTATGATTTTCATGTGCATGTTTTAGTGGAACAGTTTCAGTTCAATAATGACGTTTTAGTTTTTCAAAATAATTGTCACGTGGTTAATAATACAAACCGGAATTACATTTACATGATTTAGGAGACGCTCTTATCCAGAGCGACTTACAGGAGCAATTAGGAGTAAGTGCCTTGCTCAAGGGCACATCGACAGATTCTTCACCTATTTGGCTCAGGGATCCAAACCAGCGACCTTTCGTATACTGGCCCAACGCTCTTCACCGCTAAGCTACCTGCCGCTTCAAACCGTAACTAAAATGATTACATCTCAGAGTTTAAATTCCACTAATGCCAGAGCACCAGCCTCTGCCATATGGACACATTTATACACCGTGATACATTGGCGCCTAAAGAAATGAGTGCATGCACTAAGAGTTAGCCTATAAGCCAATGTAGCAGTAAGCCTAAAACTACTATTGTCAAGTAAGTAAAAATAGAGTGCCTTTGGAAAGTATTCAGACCCCTTGACTTTTTCCATAGTTTTTTCCATATTAAAGCCTTATTCAAAAATGGATTAAATGAAATTCAATCCTCAGCAACTATACACAATACCTCATAATGACAAAGCAAAACAGTTTTTTTTTATGTTTGCACATTTATTACACATAAAAAACAGAAATACATTATTTACATATATATTCAGACCCTTTGCTATGAGACTCGAAATTGAGCTCTGATGCCTCATGTTTCTATTGATCATCTTTAAGATGTTTCTATAACTTGATTGGAGTCCACCTGTGGTAAATTCAATTGATTGGACATCATTTGGAAAGGGACATACCTGTCTATATAAGGTCCCACAGTTGACAGCGCATGTCAGATCAAAAACCAAGCCATGAGGTCGAAGGAATTGTCCATAGAGCTCCGAGACAGGATTGTGTTGAGGCACAGATCTGGGGAAGGGTACCAAAACATTTATGCAGCATTGAAGGTCCCCAGGAACACGGTGGCCTCCATCAGTCTTAAATGGAAGAAGTTTGGAACATTTACATTTACATTTACGCCATTTAGCAGACGCTCTTATCCAGAGCGACTAACTGTAGTGAGTGCATACATTTTACCACCAAGACTCTTCCTAGAGCTGCCCGCCCAGCCAAACTGAGCAATGGGTGGGAGAAGGGTCTTGAACTGGGAGGTGACCAAGAACCCGATTGTCGCTCTGACAGAGCTCTAGAGTTCCACTGTGGAAATGGGAGAACCTTCCAGAAGGACAACCATCTCTGCAGCACTCCACCAATCAGGCCTTTATGGTAGAGTGGCGAGATGGGAGCCACTCCTCATTAAAAGGCACATGATAGCCCACTTGGAGTTTGCTAAAAGGCACGTAAAGACACTGAGACCATGAGAAACAAGATTCTCTGGTCTGATGAAACCAAGATTGAACTCTTGGCCTGAATGCCAAGAGTCTGGAGGAAACCTGACACCATCCCTACGGTGAAGCATGGTGGTGGCAGCATCATGATTTGGAATGTTTTTCAGTGGCAGGAACTGGGAGACTAGTCAGGATTGAGGGAAAGACGAACGGAGCAAAGTACAGAGAGATCCTTGATGAAAACCTGATCCAGAGCGCTCAGGACCTCAGACTGGGGCGAAGTTTCCCGTTCCAACAGGACAATAACCCTAAGCACACAGCCAATACAACGCAGGAGTGGCTTCAGGACAAGTCTCTGAATGTCTTTGAGTGGCCCAGCCAGAGCCCGGACTTGAACCTGATCTATCATCTCTGGAGAGACCTGAAAATAGCTGTGCAGCAACGCTCCCCATCCAACCTGACAGAGCTTGAGAGGATCTGTAGAGATGAATGGAGAAATTCCCCAAATACAGGTGTGCCAAGCTTGTAGTGTCATACCCAAGAAGACTTCAGGCTGTAATCGCTGTGAAAGGTGCTTCAACAAAGTACTGAGTAAAGGGTCTGAATACTTATGTAAATGTTATATTTCTGTTTGAATTTTTTTATAAATGTGCAAAAATGTCTACAAACCTGTTTTTGATTCGTCATTATGGGGTATTGTGTGTAGATTGATGAGGGGGGGGGGGGGGGGGGACATTTTAGAATGAGGCTGTAATCTAACAAAATGTGGAAAAAGTCAAGGGGTCTGAATACTTTCCGAAGGCACTGTACATAAAGCTGCCAATTGCAATCAGAAAATATCCTGATGAAAATGCAGGTTCTTTCAATTGCATTCATCTCTCTACTTCGCATGTCTGCCTCGCTTTCTATCTGTTTTGGCTTGCGCTATCACTAGTGAAGTGCAACATTGTATCAAATCAATTAGCTAGTGAAGTGCATCATTGTATAAAATCAATCAACTGGGTCCAGCCCAATTACTGTATATATGAAGTTCCAGCCCGAAGCTGATGCTAGCGAACATGCAACATTTTATCAACTAGCCTATTCCGGATTCTCAGAGTTGTTTTGCGGCAGTGAGCTCGGGACAGACACAGCTGTTTTTGCGGAAAGGGAGATGTGTTCAGGTATTTTGTTAAATATCCACTGGATATATGGAATCTATGACATTTTGCTCTTTGACAGGAGGACTGGTGATTATCAAGGGGGAGAGTGTTGGAAAGATTTTTCATATACTGTAAGGAACTAACATTCACAATGGATGTTCAAACTGTGTGAGGTGAAGAAAAAATGACTGAGAAGCTTAGCTTATTAGTGGTGTTGAGTTAAGAGGATCAGAAATCAGACATCCCGTAATGGTTACTTTCCTACATTTGCGCAGCAGGCCAATTAGCCTACTTCTATGCGTGCTCTGGCTCATGCGCTCCGTCAACATTAAAAGGACAGAGAAACCAAACACATGCTCATTGCAATGACCTCATCAGAGAGGAACACAAACATACTGACTTCTTCCTGCATCTGAACAACCTGCAGAGAGAGAGGGAGGAAAGGAGAAATAGGCAGGGATAAATAAAATGGAGAAGGGGAGAGATCAGATCAATTGGAAAACATGTTTATGAACAATAAGAAGTATTTTAAATGTTTTACACCAGGCTGTGAGAACAAATGAACTGTGGACTTACTGTACAGCCCAGGTCTACGTTGATGCCCAATTTCACTGGGTAATGTTCCTGGGTCATCATGGCAATGCGTGTGAGCGCCTCCCCATCTAGCTGGACATCCTCTATCCCTCTACATTGACTGAACCGAGTTATCCATCTATCCAGACACACACGTAAATACGAGGCGATAGGTGAAAGGTGAAAACAACTTCAGGAGATGAAATAAGGACTTGAACCCCAGACCTCTAGTACCTTTGAAGTTGGCAACACCCAGAGCAACCAAGCCAGCACTTCTTCCCAGGGGCAGTCAGGATGTGATCCACCTCGCCGTCAGTCTGGTTGATTGTATAAATGGTCATGCCTGTTTTCAATCTTTCCGCTAGGTGGCACCAACGCTCCATTTTTGTAAATGCTCAGTACAACGCTCATACGCTTTCAAATTGGTCCGATATTCTTCCAGTAACCGCTGCGTGACTTGGGCAGGAGCTCACCATGAGCTGAGAACCGGCACCTCAAATGTTCTACTGCTTGAGCTCCTGTTGCTTTCCTAACCTGCTACGTAAAGTCAAATCTGACTGTAATTTAACAAAAGCTGGATCCCTTCTAGCCATGACCCAGCAGCACGGGAACTCTAGTCAGGGTGGAATAGTCCATTATCTGAACCAGTCCGTGGGTGATTCATGATACTTGTTTCTACTATTATTAGAAAAACTTGGGTTATATTAATATTGATATGAAATGTATGTATATGTAGGGAAATAAAGAATTTATCTGTTATTAATTATTATTCGGCTGTATGGATTCATTTACTTTTTTTGGAGGCCTTTTTTTGTCGACAAAGTGGCCTCATTAACCTGGGCACAGTGGACGAGCAGAGATGTTATTGTATTATTTTTTTTTTTGTTAATATGCCCAGCTCATGAGGCCCCTTGATGATGGGAGGCCTGAGGCAGTTGCCTCTTCTGCCGAATGGTAAGTCTGCCACTGCCGATCCCAGGTATAGGCCTGTTACTTACCTTCTTCTTCTCACTGATCAATGGTGCATGAAGATCCCCACAGTGGTGAATCCCCAGGGTAAAGTTTACAGATCAAATCGTGTAGTTGTGGGTCATATCATAACTCTTTATATCACTGACCTCTAACTTCTCACATATGTGAAGCTAGCCACAATACGGATTAGCCACAATAGTGGAATTTAAGGTTTGCCTTCAAAATTAAAGTCCCTCATTGAAAGTCATGCAAATGGATACAAATAGTGGAATCATGCCATATTTGGACTAGATAATGCCAATCAAGCTTGGAATGTTGTGATATAAATTCAACAAAAGTTAATTTGGCAAAAAAGTACAAGTAAGTTGAAATCACACTTTGGATGTATTAGACTTTACAATTGAATTGGGGCATACTTGTATTTCTCTGTACAGCCTTACCTATGGATTGTGGATAAATGAAATGGGGGAATCAGTCTACTCAGTTACACACACGGAACACAACTGTGAAGAGTTTACACAAATATTAGGATTGTGGGTTGTGTACATCACTGTTAGGAAATCAAAGCATCTCTGAATCATTCAGGCTGTGGTTTCAGATAAATAGATGCACAATTCACTTTTGTAAAACGTTTTATTTTAGTTGAATGGTGATGTAATGATTAGAACGTTTTAGGCTATTATTTGGGGAGAGACATATGACGGTGCGTCTAGTGATGACAGCTCTTAAAAGTACTTTTGTGGTAGTTAAAGAACTGTAGAATAGGTTTGTATGTAGACCTACTGATAGCTAGCTGTAGTTCTATCTAATAAATAAACTATTTAGGCTAACAATGATCACTGAAAAGTACATTTCCTGAAGAAAATGTTGTGTGCTTGCTAGCTTGTTTTAAAGTATGTATGGTTTTGAAATAGGTTATAGTAGTGGAAGTGTCAGCAGTAGTAATGGTGGTGACTGGATATAGTGGAAAAAGTGATTAGATTAAAATATTGATTGATTGATTGGTGGTTGATAGGATAGCCTGAACATTTGAAAGTTGGTTTGATGTCTCTAGCTCGAACGGTTCAAGAGTTACAATTATTGTTAGTGGGTATTATTTTACATTTTAGTCATTTAGCAGCCGCTCTTATCCAGAGTGACTTCCAATTAGTGAGTGCATACATTTTTCATACTGGCCCCCCGTGAGAACTTCCATCCCTGGTCATCCCTACTGCCTCTGATCTGGCAGACTCACTAAACACACATGTGTTGTTTGTAAATTATGTCTGAGTGTTGGAGTGTGCCCCTGGCTATCCATAAATACATTTTAAAAACAAGAACATGTTGCCGTCTTGTTTGCTTAATATAATACATTTGAAATGATTTATAATTTTGATACTTATGTACAGTACCAGTCAAAAGTTTGGACACACCTACTCATTCCAGGGTTTTTCTCTATTTTCACTATTTTCTACATCATAGAATACTAGTGAAGACATCAAAACTATGAAATAACACATATGGAATCATGTAGTAACCAAAACAAAGTGTTATATTTGAGATTCTTCAAAGTAGCCACCCTTTGCCTTGATGACAGCTTTGCACTGTGCACCAAGTCAGAACCGGAGGATAAATAAAGTGGGCATATAAGCAGACAATGAAAGCTTTTACAATATTCAATTATGACATTTCTCTAAAACATGCTATAGGCTACATGTGCACAACCAACTCAGAACGTTAGCCCAAGTTCTGAGAGGGAAAGGGACCAAATTATTAGGGTGAGGCACATGGGCTACTAACAGCTTACTACACAACATACACTTACAGTGGCTTGAGAAAGTATTCAACCCCTTTGGCATTTTTCCTATTTTGTTGCCTTACAACCTGGAATTAAAATGGTTTTTTGGGGGGTTTGTATCATTTGATTTACACAACATGCCTACCACTTTGAAGATGCAAAATATTTTTTGGTGTGAAACAAACAAGAAATAAGACAAAAACACAGAAAACTTGAGCGTGCATAACTATTCACCCGTCCAAAGTCGATACTTTGTAGAGCCATCTTTTGCAGCAATTACAGCTGCAAGTCTCTTGGGGTATGTCTCTATAAGCTTGGCACATCTAGCATCTGGGATTTTTGCCCATTCTTCAAGGCAAAACTGCTCCAGCTCCTTCAAGTTGGATGGGTTCCGCTGGTGTACAGCAATCTTTAAGTAATACCACAGATTCTCAATTGGATTCCAATAGGCCATTCCAAGAAATGTATAATGTTTCCCCTTAAACAACTGAAGTGTTGCTTTAGCAGTATGTTTAGGGTCATTGTCCTGCTGGAAGGTGAACCTCCGTCCCAGTCTCATATCTCTGGAAGACTGAAACAGGTTTCCCTCAAGAATTTCCATGTATTTAGCGCCATCCATCATTCCGTCAATTCTGACCAGTTTCCCAGTCCCTACCGATGAAAAACTTCCCTACAGCATGATGCTGCCACCACCATGCTTCATTGTGGGGATGGTGTTCTCGGGGTGATGAGAGGTGTTGGGTTTGCGCCAGACATGGCATTTTCCTTGATGGCCAAAAAGCTCAATTTTAGTCTCATCTGACCAGAGTGCCTTCTTGCATATGTTTGGGGAGTCTCCCACATGCCTTTTGGCGAACACCAAACGTGTTTGCTTATTTTTTTCTTTAAGCAATTACTTTTTTCTGGCGACTCTTCCGTAAAGCCCAGCTCTGTGGAGTGTACGGCTTAAAGTGGTCCTATGGACAGATACTCCAATCTCCGCTGTGGAGCTTTGCAGCTGCTTCAGGGTCATCTTTGGTATCTTTGTTGCCTCTCTGATTAATGCCCTCCTTGCCTGGTCCATGAATTTTAGTGTGCGGCCCTCTCTTGGCAGGTTTGTTTTGTTGCCATATTTTTTAAATTTTTTAATAATGGATTTAATGGTGCTCTGTGGGATGTTCAAAGTTTCTGATATTTTTTTATAACCCAACCCTGATCTGTACTTCTCCACAACTTTGTCCCTGACCTGTTTGGAGAGCTCCTTGGTCTTCATGGTGCCCCTTGCTTTGTGGTGTTGCAGACTCTGGGGCCTTTCAGAACAGGTGTATATGTGCTGAGATCATTTGACAGATCATGTGACACTTAAATAAAGTCCACCTGTGTGCAATCTAACTAATTATGTGACTTCTGAAGGTAATTGGTTGCACCAGATCTTATTTAGGGGCTTCATAGCAAAGAGGGTGAATACATATGCTCGCACCACTTTTCCGTTATTTATTTTTTAGAATTTGAAAGTTATTTTTTTAATTTCACTTCCCAATTTGGACTATTTTGTGTATATCCAATACATGAAATCCAAATAAAAATCCATATAAATTACAGGTTGTAATGAAACAAAATAGGAAAAACGCCAATGGGGATGAATACTTTTGCAAGGCACTGTAGTATTACTTTCTTAGCTACAGTAGACATATCTCCCTGGCATATTACATAATTTATGCAGCAGCATACAATACATTTTGGACTCACCTTGTTGTGCTGTGCTCACTTGAACAGGAAGGTGGCGTGGAGGTCCTTCTTCTGGGCAAATTGTGTCATCAAACTTTGTCGTCAAAGTCTGTCATTCTCTGCAGTTATGGGGCTTTCACGTCCACTGGGAACTTAGAAAAAACAAGGTCGAGTCATGACGTCAGTGATCTTCAGGTCGGAGCTCTAGAAAGAGTTCTTCCCGACTTGGAATTCCGAGTTGGATGACCATTCAAAACATATTTCTTCAGACAGAGCAAATTTTTTTCAGAGTTCCCAGTTCTCTTGAACTCACTGAAGTCTGAGATTTCCCAGTTCAGAGTTTTCAGTTGTTTTAACGTGGAATAAGTCATGCTGAATTGACAGCATTGCCAATGTATTCAACCTTTTCTGGCCCATGGTGTTGCAAGGGGAATGTTTATCCTTTTAAGCTTGGAAAAAAGAGACCCTTAACCCCAGACTTGGACCACACACCCTCTCCACTGAATAGCAGGCTAGTATTGCTTTGCAACACTTGCAGTTAGCCACTGATTCCTTCCAAACCACTCATTGTTGAATTTGCAACTTGTTGTGTAATGTTTATGTCCGATTTATGCCGATGAGCACCGATACGTTTTATCTGTAATTTCTCTTCATATGACAAGGATTGAAAAGGATTTGCCAGTAGATTGTCGACTTGATTGATGATGACTGCTTGTCTAGCTTGCTAGCTAAGATTTTGAAAGTATGATGTTGACATGATCAGTCCAATCAATGCTATGGTAGATTTAACGTGATTTGACTTTATTTTATCTGTGGCCAATGACCTTGAGCCTTCTTGGATGGGCACTTCTAATGTAAATCTATGGCAGCACCCAAGGGGCTTTAATTTTTTTAGCTCCCCTTGTAGATTTTGCAGGGACGTAGTGTCCCCATGAGTGACAGAACACTGAGCCAATCACAGCGCAACTAGAGAACATTACCAACCCCTACGCGCTGTGTGTTTTCCTCTGGCTGCCCCACCACCACAGAAAGCACTAAGCTAGGCTGAAACACCTGCATGTTGGAGCTGCCTTAGTCAATAAAGCAAAAAAGAGACCATGTTTGTATGCGGCTTTATTAAGTCAAAGAGTTTGTTTTTTTTACATTGTTTGCAAACTGATATGTGACACATATTAATGCCAAAATAACATACTAAACATGTGGGGCTTTAAACAGATGGGGCTTTACCCAACCTGCCCTGAATGATGGGTCGCCACTGAACACAGGTAGTCTAGACTCTAGCTAACCACTATATAGCCTACTAAAATATCCACACAAGCCACTAGCCAGCCAGCCATATATCATGAGATAGAAGATTATAAATATGGTCCTGCTTTAAATGACGTGCAGCTTATAAAGCCTTTATAAAGCCTTCATAAACACTACACAAATGTGTGACAAATCATCTAGAACCATACATCCTGCTCTATAAAGGGTTCATAAATGTGGCATTACCATGTGACATAACCACCAATGTCAAAAGTGACCTAACCCTAAAATATGACACAAACCTGTGCTTTATAAAGTGTGTTATAAGCATTGTTTAATAAAGGCTTTATAAATCATATTAAATTGAGGCTTCACAAAGCATGTACATTTTATATATTGTTTTACTCTAAAACATTTATTGGATGGCCCAACTTCTTTCCCTCTTGGGTGCATAGTCAATATTGGACCTGACCTCAACTTCCCCAAAAATGCTCTGCTGCAGGATGGCACACTCTCTAAAGTGCAGTCATGCACCCAAAATTCAGTTTCCTCTGTTTTGTTTTTCCAGGTTTCAGATTTCCCCCATTTTTTTTCTGGTTTTCCTCCAGTTTTCACACTTATTTAATAGAAAAACAACAACATTTGATTTTCTGTGTTAACAATTATGCTTAAACAACATCAGGGGACGACTTTTGAGTTCTGGGAAAAATCTAAAATAATTCGATTTTTGTCTGTTGTTTTCCATTAATTCAGTGCACATGCCCTGCACTGTTGTTTGGTTAGCAGTGATTCTGTAGTGCTGTAAGCGCAAATGTGATGAGTTTGCAAATCAAACGCCCACTTGTGGTGCCACTGGACAGCAAGAAAACTAGTAAGTTAACCTTTATTTATTGTAATTTAAATTAATTTGTAGTAGTTTAGTGTGGAGTTAGATTACATAGCTACCTCAATCGTTATTTCAAATAATTTTGGTGACTTCACAGCAATTGCTAGTAAGCAGACTCAGCTATATAAAAATCCCCTTAGATACAGCCACGTCTTATAGTCACGTCATGAGATTTGTAATTGAAAGAGGAATATAATAATACGGATCTAATGGAGTTTCCCATCTCCTCATTTAGAGTATTTCTGGCGCAGCACTTAATGTATTGATAATGTTAAAAAACATTACAAATAAAAGAAAATGTATGGTTTAATCGTGTCTTTAATGTTTATTTTTTTTAGCTGGTAGTGATAATTCTTTAAGTATTAATACATTTGTGTTCACATCATTATACCTTTATGTATGTGTTATGAATGACCAAAGGGGTCTGACTTTAATTAAGTACAGCATCATGTGATATAGAGTTTTATGGATGTGTTATGAATGACCGAAGGTGTCTCACTTCAAACTAAGTGTTACAGGACACTACATGAAGTGTCAATAAATAGGTTATTAACGTTCTGCTGATTTATGAAGGTTCTCTCAGGTTTCTGTAGGGCAGGACTGCCCAACCCTGTTCCTGGAGAGCTACCGTCCTGTAGGTTTTTACTCCAACCCTAATCTAGCACACCTGATTCTAATAATTAGCAGGTTGATAAGATGAATCAGGTTAGTAACACCTGGGGTTGGAGCGAAAACCTACAGGAGAATAGCTCTCCAGGAACAGGGTTGGGCAGTCCTGCCCTACAGAAACCTGAGAGAACCTTCATAAATCAGCAGAACGTTAATAACCTATTTATTGACACTTCATGTAGTGTCCTGTAACACTTAGTTTGAAGTGAGACACCTTCGGTCATTCATAACACATCCATAAAGGCATAATGATGTGAACACAAATGTATTCATACTTAAAGAATTATCACTACCAGCTAAAACAAATAAACATTAAAGACATGATTAAAGAGGTATTTAAATGGCTTGATGGACCTGCAAAGCTTGCATTTGTGTGTGTGTGTGTGTGTGTGTGTGTGTGTGTGTGTGTGTGTGTGTGTGTGTGTGTGTGTGTGTGTGTGTGTGTGTGAGAACCAAAATGATTTGGAGTAGGGCTTGATTACAACCTGTTACAATAGTAACATTTTGTGGCTGATCTTTCAGCAGGGGAGTGGGTGAATGTGTCAAAGACCTGAATGGGCCCAGCACTGCGTGGTATGGCTTGTTGTATTGCTGTGTGTGTGTTTGTGTACTGAGGAACATGTAACTTGGTTCCAGAAGAAAGCCACTTTCAATTTCCTTATGTTGGCGGCTTTCATCAAGTTAATTGTTGCCTTGTGTATGGGCATCCCCAGGCTATAGCACAGACAGCACATATAATCCTGGGACATCAACCTGTCACGCCCTGACTCAGGGGACGCTTATAAGTTGAGTCAGGGTGAGTATATTCTTTGTTGTGCGTTTTCTATGTTGTATTCTAGTATGTGTGGATCTATGTTGGCCGGTGTGGTTCCCAATCAGAGGCAGCTGTCGCTCTTTGTCTCTGATTGGGGGCATACTTTAGCAGCCTATTGGCACTGTCTAGTTGTGGGATCTTGTTCCATGTAAGGTATGTTGTGTGTTCTACCTTGGACTTCACGTTTCCTTTCGTTTATTGTTTTGCCGTGTGTTTATTTAGTTTAATAAACATGTACGTATATCACGCTGCGCCTTGGTCTGACCCGTCATTAAACAAACGTATCACAACCATTAAAAGTTGGCCTTAGTGGGAGTGACCATAGATTTATATGAGTGTGACCTGAAATAGCTTTTTGTTGACACACTGAGTAAAATATTCCTTTGCTAGCAAAAACATTTCCCCTGGTCGTCACTAGTTAACACAGCCACAAAGTCAGAATTATGGCTAATCCTTGCCCATTTCCACAATTGCTCTTCTTAAAATGTGATTTTAAAACAAACACTAACTAATGAAGCCAAGTTTCATGCGTTGGTCCACCAAAACTTTCAAGCATTTGGGCGGAAGTGTCTGGGAACGAGATTAGATGTAATGTGAAAACACATCACCCTTTATAAAGCACATATTTATATCATATTTGACAGTGGGTTGTGTCACATTTGACTTGGGTGATTATGTCACACAGTTATGCCACGTTTATGAACCCTTTATAAAGCATGACGTATGCTTATAGATGCTTTATAACACTTATGTAGTGCTTATGAAGGTATTATGAAGGCTTTATGAAGCCTTTATAAGCTGAACGTCATTGAAAGCAAGGTCAGGCTATATTATGAAGTTATTATTTAAGAGCGTTGAAGATTAATCACAATCAGTGAAAACAATATTGATTTAGCTGACTAGCATATTTACTTCATCAACATTAATGATCAGCTGATATTCCATCCTCTTTTGCCAATGTCAATCATGTATTATGGAGGCACTGTAACCAGTGGTGTAGTGATATTTGTTTAGGCAAGGGAGCACAACATTTTTCTTTAATGGACGTCATCATTTCTCAATCAAAGTTTGTACCGGCAGATGTCGCCTATTGAATATCATTATAGAATATGCACAAAATGCATCCTCCGATTGCAACGTCTGCCTCTATCCATATTGTCTCAAGAAAATGTTCCATTTTTAATACCTTCCTACACCAAGTTAGGCATACCTTATTTAAATATAGGTAAACATCAATGTCAATCTTGAATGATAATTCTTCACGCTTTACTGGTGAAATGTCCAAACATCATGCCAATCATCTCAATCATTTCATGGGAATATGCATTTAGATATTCTTGAATTACTGTTTCGTGAGCGAATTTACCAGTAGCTATATGTATCAATCCTTTCCAGATAACAGAGGCATGGAATATAACACCAATGTGACTGCAGAGAAAGACCAGCTACAGACCAGTTACAACACCCTGACTAAAGAGAGAGACCAGTTACAGACCAGTTACATCACCCTGACTAAAGAGAGAGACCAAGTACAGACCAGTTACAACACCCTGACTGAAGAGAGAGACCAGCTACAGACCAGTTACAACACCCTGACTAAAGAGAAAGACCAGCTACAGACCCGTTACAACACCCTGACTAAAGAGAAAGACCAGCTACAGACCAGTTACAACACCCTGACTGAAGAGAGAGACCAGCTACAGACCAGTTATAACACCCTGACTACAGAGAGAGGCCAGCTACAGAAGGAGAGAGATGATCTCAAGAGAAAGTTCTCTAATCTGAGTGAGTTCACCTAATAAATGATCATAACATCACATGCCTAATATGCAGTCAACTTGTGTTTGTATTCTTCAATAATAGGTGCAGAATAATAAGATGGAAATTCATGTTTTTGTCTTGTAGAACAAACCTATCCTGAAGGCTGGCAGAAGTTTGGATCCAGTTGGTACTTCATCTCTACTGAGACTAAAACCTGGAGGGAGAGCAGACAGGACTGTCTGGAAAGAGGAGCAGACCTGGTGATCATAAACAACAGAGAGGAATGGGTGAGAGAGAGAGACAGAGAGAGAGAGAGAGAGAGAGAGAGAGACAGAGAGAGAGAGAGAGAGAGAGAGAGAGAGCGAGAGAGAGAGAGAGAGAGAGAGAGAGAGAGAGAGAGAGAGAGAGAGAGAGAGAGAGAGAGAGAGAGAGAGAGAGAGAGAGAGAGAGAGAGAGAGAGAGAGAGAGAGAGAGAGAGAGAGAGAGAGAGAGAGAGAGAGAGAGAGAGAGAGAGAGAGAGAGAGAGAGAGAGAGAGAGAGAGAGAGAGAGAGAGAGAGAGACTGTATTAATAATGCTGTTTTCTGTCACAACAGCACACATTCATCAATAGGCTTCAAACAGTCAGTCATACCTGGATTGGTCTGACTTACTCTGTTACTGAGGGGACCTGGAAATGGGTGGATGGCACACCACTGACCACCCCAAGGTAAGCGACTACTGCTCTAATAACACTGACCACAGTGTAAGTAGTAGGACTGATTCTCTGTGTTGTTCATACTCTAGGTTCTGAGAGAGTGCCCAGTCTAACTCTGTTGTTTCTACTGCAGCTATTGGGGGAGTGGAGAGCCTAATGGTGGTGGAGTGGAGAACTGTGTTGTGGTACCTTACAGGTCATCAAGCCAAGGAACATGGCATATCTATCCGTGTTCATCTAAAAGTTTCTGGATCTGTGAGATATAGTTATCTCTCGCTCTCTCGTAGTTATCATGTTGATGGTCGTGCTGAACATCATGATGTCACCTACAGTGCCTTCAGATAGTATTCATACCCCTTGACTTTTTCCACATTTTGTTGTTTTACAGCATGAATTTAAAATGGATTAACTTGAGACTTTATTGTCACTGGCCTACACACAATAACCCATAATGTCAAAGTGGAAATATGTTTTTCAAAAAAAAAAAAAAAAATTAATAAAAGATTTCAAGCTGAAATGTCTTGAGTCAGTAAGTATTCAACCCCTTTGTTATGGCAAGCCTAAATAAGTTCAGGAGTAAAAATGTGCTTAACCTTGACACATAATAAGTTGCATAGACTAACTCTGTGTGAAATACTAGTGTTTAATTATCATGAACATTTTCGAATGACTACCTCATCTCTGTATCCCACACATACAATTATCTGTAAGGTCCCTCAGTCGAGCAGTGAATTTCAAACACAGATTCAACCACAAAGACCAGGGAGGTATTCCAATGCCTCGCAAAGAAGGGCATTGATTGGTAGATGCGTAAAAAAATAAAATAAAGCAGGTATTACATATTCCTTTGAGCAGGGTGAAGTTATTAATTACACTGTGGAAGGTGTATCAATACAAACAGTCACTACAAAGATATAGGCGTCCTTTCTAACTCAGTTGCCAGAGAGGAAGAAAACCATGAGGCCAATGGTGACATTAAAACAGTTACAGAGTTGAATGGCTGTGAAAGGAGAAAACTGAGGATGGATCAACAACATTGTAGTTACTCCACAATACTAACCTGATTGACAGAGTGAAAAGAAGGAAGCCTGTACATAATTAAAAAAAAATCCAAAACATGCATCCTGTTTGTAACAAGGCACTAAAGTAAAACTGCAAAAAATGTGGCAAAGCAATTAACTTTTGGCTCTGAATACAAAGTGTTATGTTTGTTATGTTTGGGGCAAATCCAATACAACACATTACAGAGTACCACTCTCCATATTTTCAAGCATAGTGGTGGCTGCATCATGTTATGGGTATGCTTGTAATCGTTAAGAAGTGGGGAGTTTTTCAGGATAAAAAATAAACGGAATAGAGCTAAACACAGGAAAAATCCTAGAGGAAAATCTGGTTCAGTCTGCGTTCCACCAGACACTGGGAGATGAATTCACCTATCAGCAAGACAATAACCTAAAACACAAGGCCAAATCTACACTGGAGTTGCTTACCAAGAAGACAGAGAATGTCCCTGAGTGACCGAGTTACAGTTTTGACTTAAATCTACTTGAACATCTATGGAAAGACCTGAACATGGTTGTCTAGCAATGATCAACCACCGATTTGACAGAGCTTGAAGAATTTTGAAAATAATAATGGACAAATGTTGCACAATCCAGGTGTGGAAAGACTAATAATCGCTGGCAAAGGTCCGTCTACAAAGTATTAACTCAGGGGTGTGAATACTTATGTAAATGAGATATAGGTATATTTAATTTTCAATACATTTACTCATATTCCTAAAAACATGATTTCACATAGTCACTGTGGGGCACTGTATGTAGATGGGTGAGAAAAATAATCAATTTATACATATAGTAGACCAAAGGCATTACACGTTTCCATATTGATGGTGATTACCACAGATATGCAGATTGATAGTGATTACCACAGATATGCAGATTGATAGTGATTACCACAGATATGCAGATTGATAGTGATTACCACATATATGCAGATTGATAGTGATTACCACAGATATGCAGATTGATAGTGATTACCACAGATATGCAGATTGATGGTGATTACAACAGATATGCAGATTGATGGTGATTACAACAGATATGCAGATTGATGGTGATTACATATATGCAGACTGCAGAATCAAACATGAGGTTATCCTCCATCAGAAACATCAACTTCCTGATAAGAGGTCACATGGCATGACAGCTAAGAAACTGAGCTTGTAGAAAACAGCCAGTAGGGGGAGACAAACACTACTAAAAGTAGGTATTCATACACATGTAACAGGAAAGACTAAAGCCTTGTTCACATTGGCAGTTTGAAATGACTAAAATCCTATTATTTTGCATATCTGATTCAAATCTGTTCCTTTTCCTGCAGTCTGAACAGCCAAAAGCCAAATGGAATTGGATATTTCAAGCCACATTTCAAACCACCTTCCTAGTTGGTTTGTAGTCAGATACAAATCTGGTTCCTTGCCATGCGACTTGTGTCTGAACAGTCAAATCTGATTTGTTTGCCCTCAAGTGGTTTTTTAGACTGTTATTTGGCATATCTCGTTGCTTGCTAGCTACTCTGTTAACAGTTTGACAAGAACATGTGGTAGCTAACTAGCTTGTTAAAGATGCACTGTGCGGAATTCACTTCGCCATTTCCTGGTAGCCTAATATCAGTTTATGTAACAAAACAAGGATGAATAGTGTAGAGAATCATTGTACCATCTAAACCGCCGTGAAATATATTTTCCATAACCAGAAATATTGTATTTTCAGCTGTTTGAAGCTGATGTAGAAAACCGATAGTAAAAGAAAGGAAACAGGAAGCATAGAAATAGTGCCCATAGAACAGATCTATTGCTTCTTAGACTTGCTTTTAATAAGAATGACAGGTCTATAACTCACATTTCTATGTGAATTTGGTCGGGTCGCCCAACAACTTACATATTGCAGCTTTAATTGTTTAAAACAAATGAGTGAATGTGCTAGAAAGCTAAACAGCTACCTAGCTAGCTACTTGACTGATGTGGCTAGCCAAAATGGACTTGTTTGGAAAGTTGGATCATCTTATACTTTGAGGCTTTAAAAGTATTCTTACACTATGATTTGGAACATTCAATGCAAATGGGAAACATCCATGGAAGGCATTTTTGTCACCTTATCTTGCTAAAAAACTTCTGAGTGATAGCAAACCTAAGCACCACCACCAATCAGACTACACCACTGCGCACACACCCGTCATTACTATGACAACTAGCATAGCCTTGTCAGCAAATGACTACCATCTGAACACACAGAAATCTGATTTGGTCAGTGTGAACAAGACTTAACATAAGGGACTTTTCTGACTAGCATCCCATTGACAGCTAAACCTGACCCTTACCTTAACCAAACCCTTAACCCTAACCTTCATCTATTGTTAACATATTCCGAAATGAAACATGAGAAACCTTGCGTTGTATGATGAAATAACATTATTGTGATAACCTTATATCCATGGATGGAAAGTGGCCTGTGTTTTTAATAGAGGTAGAGTGCATAAGGCCGACATAGAATGTAAACTATTGACATTAAGCGTACGTCTCAAATGGCACCCTATTCCCTACATAGTGTACACTACCTTTGGCCGATCACTATAGGGTGCCATCTGGGACACGGTAAGTTTAAGGAAGTTATTGCTGGAGCACCTATTGAATTGTAATTTCAGTTGATTTCCGCATGTGTTGCTTCCTGTCTGTCTGTTTGTCTGTCAGTGGTTGCTGGTTATTAGCAGAACTGGGCCACATATTCATTAGGGCACACCAGAGCACAATGTTTTACAACAAAATGAAAACACGTTATTCTTATTGGACAGGTATAGTTAGTCCCTCCCTGTTTCAGTTTGGTTTCTTCCGTTTGGTGCCTAATGAATACGACCAAAATACTTTAGCTATGCTTGATTGAACTTGCCTGGCTTAATGAAACCAATAGAATAGTCCCAAATGCTCAAAGCATGACAGATTTCAAATAGTGTTTAAACACAGGTCTGGTTATTAGTTATTTTTTTCAAGCATCCAGAGACATTATTAAGATGTATACAGTAAGAGTAGGAGACCATGTAGAGCAGAGTTCTTCAATTCCGGTCCTGGAGGGCCGAAACACTTCTGTTTTTTATTTAATAATAATATAATATGCCATTTAGCAGACGCTTTTATCCAAAGCGACTTACAGTCATGCGTGCATACATTTTTGTGTATGGGTGGTCCCGGGGATCGAACCCACTACCTTGGCGTTACAAGCGCCGTGCTCTACCAGCTGAGCTACAGAGGACCACACCTCTACCTGGTAGTCTTTCTACCTGGTAGTTAATTGCACTCACCTGGTGTCCCAGGTCTGAATTAGCCCCTGATTAGAAGGAGAGGATGAAAAAACAGAGGTGTTTCGGACCTCCAGGACCGGAATTGAAGAACCCTGATGTAGAGGGTGTGTGTACCTGGTGTATGTGGGTGGAACATCCCCCAGTAGACCAGGAAGTTACTCAGGAATCAGATCAAAAGGTGAAAGAAGAAGAAGAAAGTGTCCCAACTATAACCAGCCAGAACATGTTTCTGTTCTACAAATCCATGTAAATGTTGTTGTCTTCCTCTTTCGATATTTGATACTTCCTGTGTGCTGGGGATAACCCCCACCTACAACAGGGTCAAAAGCAGTTCGACACAGACACAGGGCAGAAATGCTCTGCTGAACCAGTGGATTTGTCTTGCGTGCATTAAAGCACCTTAGCTATAGTCAGAAAACATTGTTGAAGATGTCTGAGGCCATCTATGCCAAGCCAGATATGACCAAGAAGGTCAAGTTTGACAGAGGTGAGATGGAGGACAGGATTGTTGATATCTACGTCCGTGCAAATACCCTGAGAGACGGTGAGACCAGCACCAAGAGAGAAGAGACAGCAGACACTGCTCCTAATAATGGACCAGGAGACCAGCACTCAGGTAACACACACACACACACACACACACACACACACACACACACACACACACACACACACACACACAAATTCTATACGCACATATTTGTATGTGTCCACAGAGTCTAATAGCGAAGTGAAGAGATCCTTCCTAGTTGCTGCAGTGTGTCTGGGGCTGATATGTGTTCTACTGGCTGGGATCATAGGCCTGTCTGTCTACTGGGAGTTTACATTATATTATTCCTACAACTCACAGCAGTGATGCGATCATCTAGTTTAAATTAGAAACATTTTTGTTGTGGCAGATGATGGAGTCTCTAAGAGCTTCTTAGCCTATAAGACCAACTCATCTGAAGAGAGACACCAGCTACAGACCAGTTACAACACCCTGACTAAAGAGAGAGACCAGCTACAGACAGATATATTTTCTTAGTGGGAGTCTTACAAATCTCAGTGAGCAAAGCTACAGGAATAAATGATAATGTCATTAATCACACACACCTGATCATAAGTTTGTACAGACGTGGTCAAAGGTTTTGAGAATGACACAAGTATTGGTCTCCACAAGGTTTTTATTTTTATTTATTTATTTATTTCACCTTTATTTAACCAGGTAAACCAGTTGAGAACAAGTTCTCATTTACAACTGCGACCTGGCCAAGATAAAGCAAAGCAGTACGATAAAAACAACAACACAGAGTTACATATGGGGTAAAACAAAACAAAGTCAAAAATACAACAGAAATACATATATATATACAGTGTGTGCAAATGTAGCAAGTTATGGAGGTAAGGCAATAAATAGGCTATAGTGCAAAATAATTACAATTAGTATTAACACTGGAATGATAGATGTGCAAGAGATGATGTGCAAATAGAGATACTGGGGTACAAATGAGCAAAATAAATAACAATATAGGGTTTGCTGCTTCAGTGTTCTTAGATATTTTTGTCAGTAGTTACTATAGTACACTGAAGTATAATTACAAGCATTCCATAAATGTCAAAGGCTTTCATTGACAATTACATTCAGTTTATGCAGAGTCAATATTTGCAGTGTTGACCCTTATTTTTCAAGACCTCTGCAATCCACCCTGGCATGCTGTCAATTAACTTCTGGGCCACATGCTGACTGATGGCAGCCCATTCTTGCATAATCAATTCTTGGAGTTTGTCAGAAGTTGTGGGTTTTTGTTTGTCCACCCGCCTCTTGAGGATCGACCACAAGTTCTCAATGGGATTAAGGTCTGGGGAGTTTCCTGGCCATGGACCCAAAATGTTGATGTTTTGTTCCCCGAGCCACTTAGTTATCACTTTTGCCTTATGGCAAGTTGCTCCATCATGCTGGAAAGGCATTGGTTGTCACCAAACTGTTCTTGGATGGTTGGGAGAAGTTGCTCTTGGAGGATGTGTTGGTACCATTCTTTATTCATGGCTGTGTTCTTAGGCAAAATTGTGAGTGAGCCCACTCCCTTGGCTGAGAAGCAACCCCACACATGAATGGTCTCAGGATGCTTTACTGTTGGCATGACACAGGACTGATAGTAGCGCTCACCTTGTCTTTTCCGGACAAGGTGTTTTCCGGATGGCCCAAACAATCGGAAAGGGGATTCATCAGAGAAAATGACTCTACCCCAGTCCTCAGCAGTCCAATCCCTGTACCTTTTGCAGAATATCAGTCTGTCCCTGATGTTTTTCCTGGAGAGAAGTGGCTTCTTTGCTGCCCTTCTTGACACCAGGCCATCTTCCAAAAGTCTTCGCCTCACTGTGCGTGCAGATGCACTCACACCTGCCTGCACCCATTCCTGAGCAAGCTCTGCACTGGTGGTGCCTCGATCCCGCAGCTGAATCAACTTTAGGAGACGGTCCTGGAACTTGCTGGACTTTCTTGGGCGCCCTGACGCCTTCTTCATAACAATTGAACCTCTCTCCTTGAAGTTCTTGATGATCCGATAAATGGTTGATTTAGGTGCAATCTTACTAGCAGCAATATCCTTGCCCGTGAAGCCCTTTTTGTGCAAAGCAATGATGACGGCACAGGTTTCCTTGCAGGTAACCATGGTTGACAGAGGAAGAACAATGATTTCCAGCCTTGTCCTCGTCAACACTCTCACCTGTGTTAACGAGACAATCACTGACATGATGGCAGCTGGTCCTTTTGTGGCAGGGCTGAAATGCAGTGGAAATGTTTTTTTGGGGATTAAGTTCATTTTCATGGCAAAGAGGGACTTTGAAATTAATTGCAATTCATCTGATCACTCTTCCTCTTTCTGGAGTATATGCAAATTGCCATCATCAACACTGAGGCAGCAAACTTTGTGGAGACCAATACTTGTGTCATTCTCAAAACTTTTGACCACGACTGTATTCTTTCATTAAGTGTACAGTGTGATAAGTTGAAGGCAATTCATGTGTTCATCTTGCAGAACAACCTTGTCCTAACAGCTGGCAGAACTTTACTGCAGCTGTTGCTTCCTCTCTATGGAGACTAAAACCTGGGAGGAGAGCAGACAGACTACTAAGCTATATGGAATTTCTTTAAAGAAGGTCATACCAAAAATCATTAGGCTATTTGATTTTGAATTGTCAGACCCCTAGAAGTATAAAAAAAATATGTAAAAAATATTTCATAAAAAATGTGTTTTGGCCTTACTGCTATTAGCCTATACATTGAATAACATATTCACTACATGGAACAACACATAGTCCCCAAATCTAAAGTTTGTTCTGAAGTGTCTGAGAGATATCAGAAAGATCAGGAGACATAGTTTTGATTTATTTTTTGTACAGTCTAAGCCCTGTCTAAGCCGGTGGGAGGAGCTGTAGGTGGACAGGCTCATTGTAATGGCTGGAATGGTATTAAAGGAACGGAGTCAAACATGTGGTTTCCATATGTTTGATGCATTTTATACTATTCCATTCATTCCATTGCAGCCATTACAATGAGCCCAACCTCCTATCACTCTTCCCACCTGCCTCCACTGGTGATGTTGTATTAAAAGACAGGGTGGAAATATGAACTTGTTGTCATAATACATGTGAAGGGTTTTAATTCTTCTTTCTATTCTCTTAAATCTGTCAAACTGAAACTATGGAGATATTGTTAGAACTTCTGCTTTTGGTGAAATTCCCCTGTAAACCAAGTTGACCACCAGAGTTTCATTCTGAATAACTCTTCAGAGACAGCATCAATACAAAAAAAAAAACTATGTTGTCATCGGTGGCCGGTCACACTGTGTGGTGACGTTTCCCCTAGGTACAGATCTAGGATCAGCTTTCCCACCCCCAATCTTAACCTTAACTATTTGTGGTGTAAATGCAAAACTGACCCAAGACAAAGAAAAATAGTGTCACTACAGTAAGTCACATAGACTCAAGACAGTGCAGGGAGAAGACACAGGTACAGAAGTACATTAGAGCTGAGGTTAGAAGTAGAAGTTACTGTATTTGACCACAAGTGTGTTAAGATGTCAGAGGGAGCATATGAAAACTCAGATGGATTTGAAGACGACGAACCTAATGCAATGAAGAACACGGACATTGATGGCCAATTATATGGCAACGTAAGAGCCTTCAAGCCCAGTCCAAGAGATAGAGTTGATGCTCAACGTTCAGATAAGATTGCACACTCACACACACACACTGTGTGAACGCCGACCCAACTTTGCTGTTTAGTGATTCTTTATTTTCACTAAATGTATCCACTATCATTTCTTATGATAGACAATAACATTTGAACATCAGATCGGGAGTTAGTAACCTCAATTGCGGCTTCAACTTTGACTCATCTGCCCTGGGCTCTTTATGGAATTCCGACCCAACTTTCAGGGTATCCAAGAGGAAATGCCGGCGAAACAGAGGCAAGAGAGGGGGAGTCCTGGAGGGATTAAGGGGAAGGGAAAACCGGCCAACTCTTCCCTCCATTCAGTCACTTGATGATAAGATGGATGACGGGACTCAGGTAACTGCAATATTCTCTGCTTTTTCTGAAACATGGCTTTCAGACAAGATACCCCTCATAAGGAGTTTTCAGCCATTATTGTAACTGTTGTATACATTCAAGATAGAAAGAGGTGAAGCTGAGGAGAGGATTGTGGATATCTACATAAGTGCAGACACCCTGAGAGACGGTGAGACCATCACCAAGACACACACACACAAGCACATAGACTCACGTAAACGTATATTTGATATGTCCACAGAGCCTGATAGCTCAGGGAAGAGATGTTCTTCAGGGAAGAGATCCTCCAGAGTTGCTGCAGTGTGTCTGGTGCTGCTGTGTGTTCTCCTACTGGCTGGGATCATAGGCCTGTCTGTCTACTGTGAGTTTCTGTCCAGGTTCATGGCTTATCACCTAGTTTTAAGAAGTGCTGGTTACTAGGCCTATTTACCTGGTGTTTTAGCTAGTAACTATGTGTAGAGCATCAGCTATTAAAGACTACCAGAACCCACTCGATTCTCCAATTACATTGAATGAACTACAGGACAAAATACAAACCCTCCAACCCAAAAGGCCTGTGGTCTTGATGGTATCCTAAATAAAATGATAAAATATACAGACAACAAATTCCAATTGGCTATACTTAAACTCTTTAACATCATTCTCAGCTCTGGCATCTTTCCCAATATTTGGAGCCAAGGACTGATCACCCCAATCCGCAAAAGTGGAGACAAATTGACCCCAATAACTACCGTGGGATATGTGACAACAGCAACCTTGGGAAAATCTTCTCCATTATCATTAACAACAGACTCGTACATTTCCTCAGTGAAAACAATGTACTGAGTAAATGTCAAATTGGCTTTTTACCAAATTGCCGTACGACAGACCACAACTCAGAGAATCCGTCCTACTCCTTACACTGTGGTCAGTGTTATTAGAGCAGTAATCTCTTACCTTGGGGTGGTCAGTGTTACTATAGAGCAGTAGTCTCTTACCTTGGGGTGGTCAGTGTTATTATAGAGCAGTAGTCTCTTACCTTGGGGTGGTCAGTGTTATTAGAGCAGTAGTCTCTTACCTTGGGGTGTTCAGTGGGGTGCCGTCCAACCCATTTCCAGGTCCCCACAGTAACAAAGTCAATCAGATCAATCCAGACATAACTGACTGATTCAATCCCATTGATAAATGTCTGTTTTGACAGAAAACAACATTGTTAATATAGTCTCCCCTTCTATTCTCTCTCTCAATATCTCTCTCTCTAACCACTTAACAACTCAGCAGTGAGAGAGAGAGAGAGATAATATATAATATTTATTGTTCATTTCACTTGTGTTTACTATCTGCTTCACTTGCTTTGGCAACATATGTTTCCCATGAGAGATGCAATGCTACATAATGAATTATAAATATTAACATTGAAAAAATAAAAAACTTTATAAAGAAGAAAAAAGAAACCACAGAACAGAATGAACAAGGGGGATGAACAGGGTGTTACAAAAAACTGTCTGGTCTAAAACTGTGTCCCAAATGGTACCCTATTTCCCTATGTAGTGCATTGTATAGAGATAAGAGTCTCCTTCTTATTGGTGGAAGAGCCTTGAAACATCCTGACACCTACAGCCTTCTTATTGGTGGATAGAGCCTTGAAACATCCAGCTGTTGGACACAGACAGAGAACAGAGAAGTACAGGGTTTTGACACATCAGACTAACTACTGCTCAGTCAGTTAGAAAGGTAATCATACAGTAAGTTAATACTATAAGGAAAAGTAAGTTAGAATCATAGATATTACAATAAGAGTTCAGACATACTGAATTAGTTGATTCATTGATTGATTGGGGTAATCATTGATATATTCGGTTAGTTAAGATGGCCAACTATGTCAACAAACAAGTTATTGAATTAAACAAGATGAATGAAGAAAGCCGGAACAGAGCAATGAGGAGCTTGAAGACTGAGACCCTTCGCTCAGGTATGAACTAAGAATTATCTATCGTGTAAGCACTCTCAAATTCATAGACAGAGCTATGTATGCTCAGTGTCAGCTTGTTTTACTCTGGAATTGTAAATAATGGAATTGTACAAACTTTATATTGCCTTAAAGCTACAGTACATTTTTTGGGCGACCCAACCAAATTCACATACATGTTATAGATCTTTCATCCCCATCCAAAGCAAGTCTAAGAAGTGGTAGATCTGTTCTATGTGTGCTATTTCTATGCTTCCCTTTATGAAGTTTCATTTTTGTGTCTTTTACTTTAGGTTTTGTACAGCAACTTCAAACAGCTGAATATACAATATTTATTTTACACAATGACTGCTTGTTTTTTCACATAACATATTAGAATTTTAGCAACCAGGAAATGGTGGAGCAATTTCTGCATAGAGCATCTTTAAATTGTTAAAACAATCATTTTGAGCTCATGGATGGGCAGTCCTTGCATACATAGCTCTGTCTATGAATTTGAGAGTGATGACTTTTCTCCACTCAGTGTGTATTTTGGGTCCTGATGGGGTTATTTATAAGTTACATACTTCAAGAATGAATGGGTAAATATCATACATTTCAAAATCCTAAAAATGTATGCAGCAATCGCAGATAGCCTCTTTAAATCATGAGACAGCTATATTGTGTAATTTTGGTAATGTCATCATACAGTAGCTTCCTGTTTATCAGATTTGAGATGACCACACTCTTGAGCAAACTGGTGCTGCCAACCCACATTTGGGGTAAAACCAATGACACATTGGAAATGTTAGGTTATCAGAATTAGTTAAGGTTTTGTGGGATGATGTGTGTTCGGTTTTAATCTAAATCATTAGTGATGATGGTGTGTGTGTGTGTGTGTGTGTGTGTGTGTGTGTGTGTGTGTGTGTGTGTGTGTGTGTGTGTGTGTGTGTGTGTGTTCCTCTGCAGATGGAAAACCAAGACTCTACAGCCTGGCTGCCGTGTGTTTTGGAGTCCTGTGTGTTCTACAACTCACTCTCAACATCTCCCTGAGGCTGGCTTTCTGTGAGTGAGTCTGAGTCCCAAATGAGACCCTATTAGCGCAGTACTTTTGACAGTGCACTATATAGGGAATAGGGTGCCATTTGGGACGCTATTCCATTTGGGACCTTATTCCATTTGGGACCCTGTTACGTGTGACGTATTTTTCTTTCTCCCCATTTTTCCTTTGTAGTGTGTTTGTGTGTTCTGGGCATTACAGGTGTGCTGAGTTGCGGCTGACGATGGTGGGCATGGCTTCGGTCCGGAGTCCTGGCAGCTGTAGCTGATTGACGAGAGTATACCTGTTTGCCATGTGAGCTCGAAGAAAAGAGGGGAGAGGACACTTGTTGTTTGGCTGTTTGGTGGTGTTAATTTATCTTTGTTTGTGTTCCAGCCTGTCCTCCTGATGTACTCCACCCTACCTGGGTCCTGGAGAAGGGAAAGGTAGATCTGCCCATGGGTGTACATTCCCACGTAGATAACCCATTGTTTTATAAACTAGGTTAGCCGGGCGGGTGTCACCCTTGTATTTTTTTGGTAAACAGTTTAAATTATGCAGTACAAAGAAATGTGCGCTCTGTTTACAATGGTCTATTCCTAGACTGTGCATGAGTTTCAGTAAAAATACTTTACAGTATTACTTAAGTAGTTTTTTTGGGTATCTGTACTTTACTGTTTATATTTTTTACAAATAACTTTTTCTTCACTACATTCCTAAAGAACATAATGTACTCGTTACATTTTGAATGCTTTGCAGGACAGGAAAATGGTCCAATTCACGCACTTATCAAGAGAACATCCATTCCTGGTCATCCCTACTGCCTCTGATCTGGCAGACTCACTAAACACAAATGTGTTGTTTGTAAATGATGTCTGAGTGTTGGAGTGTGCCCATGGCTATCCATAAATACATATTATAAACAAGAAAATGGTGCCGTCTTGTTTGCTTAATATAAGATATTTGAAATGATTTATAATTTTGATACTTATATACAGTACCAGTCAAAAGTTTGGACACACCTACTAATTCCAGGGTCTTTCTCTATTTTTTACTATTTTCTACATTGTAGAATAATAGTGAAGACATCAAAACTATGAAATAACACATATAGAATCATGTAGTAACCAAAAAAGTGTTAAACAAATGAAAATATATTTGAGATTTGAGATTCTTCAAAGTAGCCATCCTTTGCCTTGATGACAGCTTTGCACTGTGCACCAAGTCAGAACCGTAGGATAAATAAAGGGGGCATATAAGCAGACAATGAAAGCTCTTACAATATTTGATGATGACATTTCTCTAAAACAGGCTATAGGCTACATGTGCACCACCAAGTCAGAACATTTGCCTAAGTTCTGAGAGGGAAAGGGACCAAATTATTAGGGTGAAGCACATGGGCTACAAACAGCTTACTACACAACATATACTTAGTATTACTTTTTTAGCTACGGTATACATATCTCCCTGGCATATTACATCATTTATGCAGCAGCATAGAATACATTTTTGGACTCACCTTGTTGTGCTGTGCTCACTTGAACAGGAAGGTGGCGTGGAGGTCCTTCTTGTGGGCAAATTTTGTCATCAGACTTTGTCATCAAAGTCTTGCATTCTCTGGAGTTATAATAATAATAATATAATAATATGCCATTTAGCAGACGCTTTTATCCAAAGCGACTTACAGTCATGCGTGCATACATTTTTTTTGTGTATGGGTGGTCCCGGGGATCGAACCCACTACCTTGGCGTTACAAGCGCCGTGCTCTACCAGCTGAGCTACAGAGGACCATTATGGTTATGTTGGTTTCCAGACAACTGGGAACTTTGAAAAAAACAAGGTCGAATCATGACGTCAGTGATCTTCAGGTCGGAGCTCTAGAAAGAGGCCAGACTTCCCGACTTGGAATTCTGAGTTGGATGACCATTCAAAATGTATTTTTCCAGTCGGAGCTAGTTTATTTCAGTTCCCAGTTGTCTTGAACTCACTGAAGTCTGAGATTTCCCAGTTCCGAGTTTCCAGTTGTTTTGAACGCGGAAGAAGTCATGCTGGATTTACAGCATGGCCAATGTATTCAACCTTTTCTTGCCCATGGTGTTGCATGGGAATGTTTATCCTTTTAAGCTGGGAAAAAATAGACCCTTAACCCCAGACTTGGACCACATACCCTCTCCACTGAATAGCAGGCTAGTATTGCTTTGCAACGCTTGCAGTCAGCCACTGATTCCTTCCAAACCACTCATTGTTGAATTTGCGATTTCCAACTTGTTGTGTAATGTTTATGTCCAATGGCCGATGAGCACCGATACGTTTTATCTGTAATTTCTCTTCATATGACAAGGATTGAAAAGGATTTGCCAGTAGATTGTCGACTTGATTGATGATGACTGCTTGTCTAGCTTGCTAGCTAAGATTTTGAAAGTATGATGTTGAC